>JAEIFR010000295.1:7597500-7785000 GCA_018904105.1 Zaprionus tsacasi
GCTAAAATTAAGTTGTAGTAGAGGGGGGAGGAGAAATCGCTGCTACTTAATGTTGCCTACGTCTTCTTATTATGTTGCCAAGTCACAAGGCACACGGCGCTCTTAAGTTGCTGCCCCCCCAAAAAATGTTGTATAAATTATGCCACATTGCGCTCTTGCAGGCACATCCCTGCTCCCTGCCACACCTCCTCCCCCTCCACGTGCTGCCTTTGTCATGGCGGAGCTGCCTTTTGGGCCCATTGTATTAAGCATTTCGGTTGAGCGTTTTTCGCTTCGCTTTTGCCGCTCGTGGAGCGTTCAGCTCGCTCTGCGGCTGCTGTGGCTCCTCTGGCGGGCTCCTCCATTTAGTCGAGTGCGATTCTCGTGGCGTAATCAGCAGCGAAAAGCAAAAAAATTTTCCGAAAATTTTCCAGTGTTCACAAGTGTCATGGAAATTGGCTCTGCCTGTGGCCGCTTTGCTTTGCCGGCGGCAAAAGCGCAGCTCGTGTAGTCTGTTGCCATAGTTGTTCCGGATCGCGGTATGAGCTGGCCCTGGCATTACGATTGATGCAGCCACTTGCCGCTTGCCACGTGCCACGTGCCACAGCGAACATGTGCCCCATAACGCCAATGAAATTTGAATTGTTGTGCACAATCATATTGGAAAAACGCAAGCTGCGCCTGAGAACCAAGCGGAAAAAGTTTCAGACGTAGCTTCAGATCTCTCTGCCACATTTACTTCCCAGGGTTCGCTGTCTGTTCGGTTTCAGGACCCCTCAGATATTCAGGTAATTTCTATGTAGTTTACTCATATTTTAGCGGGGGGAGATGGATATTCCTCTACTACAAAGTTTTCCTAGTTGTTGCGACTTCATTAAAGTTGGCAAACTTTGAACTTTGCACTTGAGTTGCCTCTGTTGTTGCAGCAGCAGCAGCTGCTGCCACAAGTTGCCTGCCCAATGACAAACTGTCGAAATGTTTCGTTGACTCCCTGACAAAATATAAATCCATTTTGTGGCCCAAAGTTGCAGCTGCTTCGAGTTGCGTAATAAACTGAGAAAAAGAAGTGTATAAAACTGGAGGAGTGTACAATACAAGCAGGTTTTTGTGGGTCAAAGGTCAGTTTCAGAAAGGTTTGACAAAGTTTGTAAATGTATTTAACAATTTCTAAAGGTACTTTTTGAAATAGCAGAGGTAACTATGAAAATTGTAATGCTTAACGAGTTCATTATAGAAATAAATTAGGTAATTTTAATAGCATAAAGTAGAGACAATAATATCAGATAATTTCAATAATACATTCTTTCTTATAAAGCATTTCTTCAATCAGATTTGTTTAGTAATTGCATAAAATGTTATTTAGACAGTTGGTAAATATAATATAATTATTACATTAGGGAATTTTAGTCTATGGATTTAAAATAAAATATATAATATAGTGTACTTATTCATTGCACTCAATAGAAGTCGCAGTATTACCGACAAAAGAGTATACATAGTCAGAATCACAAATTGTGTCTATATATCTATGTTTCGCAGTCCTTTCTATCTATCTGTCTGTATGAACGCTTAAATCTCAGAGACTATAAGGGCTGGAGCCATCAAATTTTGTAGCAATACTTCAATACTATATTACATTGTTTTAAAGTTTATTTAAGAATTGGAACACGCCCCTTTTACCACATAAATCAATAAAAATCAAATAATAAGCTAGAAGTTGCAATACTATGTGGATGACAAATAGTTAGCTGGAATCGAATAGAAAATATACAAGTCATATGTGAATTGAAGTTCTTTGGCCTAATATAGTCAAATTTCGATTGCATTATATCTATTATTTCTAATATCAAAAAAAAATATATTAATATTACTGGAATAAGATGAATCAATTTGTATATATTATCTTGGCTTGCGAGTAGCCCTTATATAAATAAACAGATGAAACCCACATACGATCTCAAGTTCATTCACATTATTTTTGCCCTTTCTGCTGGAAACCTCAAGTTATGATCGCGATTTGCCTGTGGGTTAGTCAGAAAATTGTCGCATACCTCATCGGAGATTCAGGAATGGCATCTGGAATCTGTTACAGTTGTCGCATTGCTTGTTCGTATTTTCGTATTTTTACCTGCCATTTTGCCCACATACTCGTAATGTGCTGTTCCTCCCTCCGCCCTCCTGGCGCCCCGCATGTCACGAATTTTAATGCATTTCATTTGCCGCAAGGAAACAACAAAAAAAACAACAACAGAAAAATGTGTAACGCATGAGATGAAAAGCAGCGCAGGAAAACGCAAAAGCAAAAAAAATAAAGTGTGTATAGAATAAAAATAAAAATAAAACACAGACAAGAGGCAGAAATTTTAAACATGGCGCGAACATAATGTCCTGCGTCCTGTCTCCCTTCTCCCGTCTCCCGTCTCCCGTATCCCGTGTCCTTGCCCGTTTCGCCTCGCTGTCTCTTGACTTCGCGTTCGTTTTGTTTTTTTTTTCGCATTGCTTTGCGAATTTCCCTTCTGCTGTTGTTGTTGTTGTTGGAAAATCGAACATTGATTTATGGCGTGTGTGTGGCTAGGAAAAAAGTGTGGCCCAATGCAGGAGGAGCACAGACAGACAGACAGACAGACAGGCAGGCAGGCAGCACTGTCAGCGAGGGATAAGGGCAGGGGGGAGAGCAAAGCAATTGCCAGGGGCTGCGGCTGATGACGAGCGATGCTGACGAGCTGGAATTGTTTTTGATAAGTCGCAACACACACCCTACCCTACCCTGTCTCCCTTCCCTTTCCTTTCCTGCCTGTTCCGATTATTATTTGTGGTATACGCAGCAAGGAAAGGATGCGCCGTCCCTCATTTTGCATTCATTGTCCCTGCATTTACAACACTCACACACACACACACTCACACACACCACAGACAACACACCACAACAAGAAAAAAACAAAAAAAAAGAATTGTAAATGCAATTCGTAGGGCATAAATTTAAAAAACGCGTGTCACATGTCGATTTTCGATTGTTCGCAAATTAATATATAAAATACGCGCTTCGATCCGCGAACTGCGAACTGCGGCTACGTTTTTGCGGTTTTTCACATTGTCCGATTCGCAGCTCTTTTACTTATTGTAGTTCTACCTACGTCTCTGTAAAGCGTCGATTTGTACCTGGCAGACCTCGCAGCTCCCAACAAAACGAATACGGCGCATTCGTATATAAAACATATTTTGATTTATATGCAGCAAAATTTGTTGAAGATCCTTGCCAATTTATGCAGTTTTCTAACAGTTTATCTATGGTATTAATAATGATAATAAGAATTACGGGATGATATAGTATAATATTTAGTCTGTTTAATTTAATTAAATTTAATTTATTAAATGAAATTTAATAGTTCGATCGATTTCGATAATCTTTTTGAAATAATCAAATATTCTAAAAAAAACAAATATTTAAATATTTTATTGTTTTACAATTTCAAATTCACTTTTAAGGAAATCTTGCAAAAGATCATAATTATATACAATAATTATACCAAGCTTGCAAGGTGCGTAGTATAATCTAAAATTTTTCTAATTTTTTCTTATGCTAAATTTGTCATAGAACTGTTTAGTTATTATACCATGCATTTTCACAATACCTTGCTATACAAGGAATATATATAGACTTCTACTAAGTACTTTTTCACGGTAGTGCCGGATCATATGGAATACTGAAAGGTTTCAAGCTGAAAACTTTATAGAAGTTCTTAACATTAATAAATATATTAAATATATTTAAAATATCATATATATTTCACACTGCAGAGATTTCAAATCTCTGGCTTAGTGTGAAACCCTTCGAAATTTATTATGCTATTAGTCTTTTCTTTGCTTCTTTTAATTTTCAAAAAACTCGTTAATATTTCTCAATTTCTCTTCATGTTAATCATAGTACACGATCACATGCCTTTCATATTGCAAACTTCGAACATCTTGATCCAATTAGGGCTTCCTCCACCTTCAACTTTCACTATCCGAAATCTATTCTTAATTCTCTCGAACATGTTTCCCAGTTTTATTGGCCCTGACAAGCGTTTACAGCTGCCAGAGCTAGGAGAACAGTTCAATTCGAATGGAAGTTGGAGTTGCACTTCGAGTCTCCGAGTTTGGAACCCTCTGGCGGTGTCTTCGCGGTGTATTTGGCAAATGAATTCATTTGTTTCTGCCTGCGATGAATCAGCTGCGACTGCGACTGCGTTGGCCAATTGGTCGAGTCTTCTTCTTTTATGAGTTTGGTAGAGTTTTATTATGATGGGGGCGGTACTAGGGAACTGAAGGGGGCGTGCTGCGAGTGCGGATGAAGCTAAATGTGAAATACACAAATCGACAAACGATGCTGCTGCGCCCTGCGTCTGCGTCTGCGTCTGTGCTGGACTGTGGATTAAGTTGTGAATCGTGATGCAGCGCGACTCCGTCTTCGTCTCCATCTTTGACTTGGAGTCAGAGTTGGAGTTGGAGTTGGGACTGCAAGTGGAGTCGCTTTTTGTGCAGATCTCTGCCCTGCCCGCGGTGATTAATCCATGAACTCTGCGCTCGCTCAGTAGATTCGCGCAGACAGATACTCGCAGCCAGAGCGAGCGAGTCTTCCACCTGGTGCCTGCTTCGAGCTGGAGCTGGAGTTGCAGTTGGATGTGGAGTTGCAGCTGAAGTCGGGAAGGAACGATTCAGTCGGGGAGCAGGCGATATTTAACCCATGATTACAATGTTTGTAAATTTCGGTGTGTCTCCCTTGGCCTCTCTCCCCTCTCTCCCTTCCCTCCCCTCTTCGCTCTGCCTTCCTGCCATTTTGTTTTCACCTTGCGGCCAATTTGTACGAGAAACTGTTCGGACCCTGCGACTCGACAGCGGCCAAAATGAAGCTAAATTGGCCCTGGCTCCACTGCATCTGCTGCTTCTGCTGCTGCTGCAGTCAGCCGATCGAGGGGTAGAGGGGGAGAGGGGGCGTGGCATATGCGGATGTTTGGGGGCATCATTTGTGGGTCCGCACGCCTGGTAGTTGAGCAATTTATTATTGCCGCAAATTGATTTTTATCTACGCTTAATCGATTGCTGTGCACGTATGTGCCTAGGCCTCAGACCCAGAGAGAGGGAGCTGGGTTGATTGGGAGGGCTTGGGGTAGATTATTTATGTTAGTTCACACGTTGTTTTACACGTAATTTATTAACAACATTTTCTAGCGCAAACGATGTGACCTTGGGGCCAAATGGGCATCGATTATGCCGCCGTGTTAGAAATTGTCTTTCCCTCCCCTACCTTCTCCTGCCTGCCTGCTTTGAGCGTCGGGTGTGAAGGTGATTTACAATGGGTGCCAAGTACCTCCCCCACAACCCCCGGCAGGAGCAATACATGCGAGTACATACCCAGAGTACTTCGCGTCTCTCACTCGACTCACCTCGAGATATTTATGACATAGAAATGAGCCCCAATTGCCGCAATTACCGGCGCGTGTTCGGCCAGCGGTGATTTTCGGATCTGCTAGCTCTGATTTTAGCCAAGACAGAGAGAGAGAGCGGGATGGGTTCGACTCCTTGGCCAGCCAAGACATACGGCATTTCCTTGTGGCACTTTTGAGTGTGATTTTCCAAGCAACTTGAGAAATTTCAAATACAAAATAATTGCCTGATTATATTCAATTCAGAAAATTTAAATTATGTATAGATCCTTACTCTGATATTCCCTGATATCAAATATTTTCATTAATATACTAAATATACTAAGAGAACGATTATTAAAAGTATTTTTATTAAATCAATTATGTAATTTCATTTTATTTGTTTTTTAATATTTATTTAAACATTTTTAAAAGAAACGATATTAATTGACTTATTTATTTTCCAATTAAAAATTATTAACAATAATATAAATTAAATTTCCCAATTATATTATATAGTTATTCATCTATTTTTATATATTATATATATTAAAGAATATATATTAAAGAATACTTAAGGTTTTTTTCCTTTACAAAGCTTGTAAATTCAATAATTTCCCATTCAAATACTTTTCAATTGAATTTTTAAAGCGAGGAAAATTCTTTGCAACATTTGCAACAAAAATTGGAAAAAATCGACGAGCTGAAACACGGCTGAAAAGGGCGAAAAAAGTCGACATGCACTTTTATCAGAGGGTAATAATTCATTACACACACACTTTTTTTTCTGGCCGCCTCTTTTCCCATCCCTTTGCCCCTTCCTTATCCAACCACCCCCTGTCCTTGTCCATGCTGTTATTTTACGCCTTAAACCATCAGCAGCAGCAGCAGCAGCATCGGATGTGCTGCATTTACCGCATTCGACATGACCCTGCCCCAAGTTCGTTTCCATTCCCGATCTTCCCAACCCCCTGCGCGATCCCATCCTGTTGTAACCATGTGCACTTAGCCTGGCAGCGGAAAAGGGGCGAGGGATGGAGCAGTTGGTCAGTTGATTGTTTCTTGTAGCTTGCGTGCTGGCGAGACAGGGAGAGCGGCTGAGCGAAACAGAGAGAGAGAGAGAGAGGGGAAGATGTGTTCATCAGCGCCAACATGAGACTGGCAACTCTTAACGGTTCCAGGAGGTAACTGTTTCTGATAAGGCCCTCGCTTTGTTGGCCCGTGGCACGCACCTATGTACCTAGAGCCAGGCTGGGATCGGGGGTTGGCAGCGGGATAAGCCAGTGTGGTTGGCCAGAGCTCAATTAACTAATTGTACACAAAGGACTGCAATCAAGTTTCGAATACGAGTGCGAGTGTGAGTGCCGGAACGGGTATTCGTATTTATTAATTGCAGCCCAGTTAACGGAAAAAGGCGCCGCTCTCTCAACTCGCTGGGTCGCCCAAAGGGGTTGGGTCGACATCATCATGTCGCTTGATGGATAAGATTTCAGCCAACTGACTGAGTCGGGTAGAAAAAGGAGCTGCCAGAGCAGAGCAGGGAATAGGCTGGAAAGGGTGAGAGAGAGAGTGCGCCATAAATCAATGTAACTGTCAACGTCAACGGCATCAGCAGAGCGTCAATATTAGCGACGAGGACGACGAGGACGATGAGGACGAGGAACAACCCCCGAAGTATGCAGCAGTAATCAGAGCTCTCGCTGGGGCCACGCCCATTAACTCATGCGCCCATGTGGCCATGACGGCGCTGCGAGGCGAGCGAGTTCCATGTTTAGTTTGGGTTTCATTTTGCATAGGCAACACTTTTTCCCAAGCGATGACGTCAGCAAACGGCAACGCATAAGTAAATTGTTTCAAAAGTGTCATGTAATACACACACAGTCACATATATACACACACACACACACAGTCTGTTTCCTTGTACACGCTGCAGACTACAGGATATTACATGCTGCCTGCAAGGGAAATTAGATCTTTCAAAACTGCGTCCCAAACCGACGACAACAACTCCGATCCGGCCTCGAACTCTGAGCGGGATTCACACACACACACTCATATACTGTCAGAGGCGTGGGCTGGCAGGGGAAAAAGTCAAAGTCCAAGTCCCCAAAGGCGTTTGGCGCCAGAAAATACATGTTGCACTTAATTGGAATGATTTCGTCTGTGAAATATGATTTTAGTTTACATCTGAGAGGGGAAGAGAAAAAAAGGAGAGTAAGGGGAAGCTGAAGAATTCTGTTTAAGGGCAGAAAAGAAATTCTAAGTTGAATTTAATGAGAGAGAAGTAGGAAAATATTTGATAATTGGGTATAAATAATTATATCAATAATAATATAGTTATTCGTATAATTATTATTATTATGATTATTATTACTTACATTTCGACCTTTAAAATACTCAACTATTATATGTAACAGTCTGCAAACGGCGCGGCATACTGCTCAAAATGCTTTTGTCTGTATAAACGCAGAGATCTCAGCTAATATAAAAGATAAAGACACTAAATTTGGCATGTTGTTTTCTGTTTATAATGTGCAAAGTATGTTTAATTTAAATATTACGTATCACGCTTATTTATGTTAGTTTTACTTTTGAAAATTACTACATTATCTGCAAAAATTAGAATTTTAAATATATATAAACGTGTTATATTTTTAATTACACTCCCATTACTCGAATCACCTTGTAAGCGTAATTGATATTCATAATTTGCTAATCACACTCCCCAGCAAATTGAACTAATTCTAGACTTGTCGCTTTGCTTCTCTCATTGCAGGTAAACACGCGATTGGGTTCTAGCCAGGCACACCTGTGCAACGTATCAGGTATAGGTATTCCAGTAACCGGGGAGTGCAACTCCAACTGCATCTGCATCTGGTGGATGCATTTGAAATGCCTTAAATGCGCATGCAGCATTCCTGGAGTCGCCTCTATCTTATTTCTGTCAACATTAAAATTGCAGACTTGACAATGCAGCCCAGGAAGGAGGGGAGGAAGTGGGAGCTAACTAAGTAACCCAGAGATACTCACAAGGACTGACAGAGACAGACAGCAGGGATGGGGCAAGCATAGGAAAGAGAGAGACAGAGAGAGAGAGAGAGAGCGAGAGACGTTGTTAGTGCATGTATCTCAAAGTGTATTCGAGGAGATAACACAAAAGGCTAAAATGCCTTGCAACGCGGCTAAGACGGGGCAGGCAGGGGGGAGTGGGCTGCCAGTCAGAGCCGCAGTCGGAGCCAGTGAGTGGCAACAGAGATTATAAATTGAAATTGAGTTCATAAAACAGGAATCAGCAAAACGTTTAACATCTTTATTTCTGCGAAATGGCAGGGACTAGGCAAGGCACAGGCAAGAGAGGAGGAGAGAAGGAGAAGCAGGCAGGGGGGAGGGGGAGCAACTTCAACCTCAACGTGCAACCGCAAGAGTCAGCATCTGTGGCAGCCCAAGGTGCGAGTTCGAATGCAATCAAACAAGCGCAAGTCAATTGCAAACTGCACTCTCTGGTTGCTGCCTCTCGTTGCTGCCACATGCAGCAAGAACCAGGCAGGCAGGCAGGCAGATGGGGCAGGCAACTAGCCCAGGCAACACAGCTCGGCAAATAGACAGACAGATGTACGCGAGCTGCGAGCTGCCAAACAGGCGATGCGTCGCAATGTCCAACACGGTCACGCACAGTGGGGCAAGTAAGGCAGAAAAGCCGGCAGATTATTCAATTTCACGAAACTGAAATCTCACTAATATAAAATCTCATTATGAGTATAAAGAAGAGTATAGATATGATAACAACTTATTATGAATACTTCTCTTTCACTATAATGCTTTATAATAATCTTCAATTCAGGAAATAAATTCCTGCAATATTCCCAACTCATTCTTGAAAGTTTCCATTATATGCTAATCATTTTATAGTCCACAATTTTCAGAAACTTCAATCTCACTATACTATAAATATATATATTCCCTATAATAATTTATGATAATCCTGAATTCATAGTTAAATTTTTAAATTTTCATCGATTATGTATTTTGGCAAATATTCCAAAACTCTAACCTCACCATGATTAATTGAATATATTGTAATAATCTCCAATTAAGGGTTTAAATTTCTTCAATATTCTGAATAACAAAAAAGTCGATTTTGATCTGTTTTTCAATTGAGCACACTTTCCATAAATCATCGCATTCGCCCCACTGTGCCACTGAGCACAGAATGTGGAATGTGCACGCGTTGAATTCCTTGTAGACGTGCGATAAAAATTTGCGACATTGCAACAGTTTGGCGAACGTGCGAGGTGGATGTGGTTGGCTTCGCCTTCGCCTTCGACTCAATCCTCCTGCACAGGCCATGACTTCCTCTGCTCCCTCGGGAAGAGCTCTTAGCATGAGCCGCTGTGCACAAAAGCAGATGACACGCCGATACTGTTAATCTGCGTGAATAAAAATGTAAATGAATTGAAGATTGCGCCGCCATCGTTGCTGGAGTCGGAGCTGGAGTCGGAGTAGGCGATGGCGATGGCAACTTGCAGCATTATGAGCTATGGCCACGCAGGCCACTTAGGTGCCTACAAAACTGCCGGGACAAGTGACAAGCGAGATTAGCTGCGGCGCGGGACAACGTTTAATAAGCTCCGACATGCAGCTCAGCTCCAAGGCACCTTCAGGCACCTTCAGGCACCTTCAGGCACCTTCTGCCTGCTGCAGTCTCCAGGCCAAAGATGATGCTCAGTCTGAGCTGAGTTTCGAGCGCTTAACACGAATGTTGATTGAGTATGCCTGTGTGTGTGTGTGTGAGTGTGGTAATAAAGTGTGGACAAGCTTAGCAACAGATGATGCTGCCCGTTGGAGGCACCAGCTCCACGTACGGCACTCTGTGAAAGCTAACGGGCAACTTGTTGTTATAGTTTGTGTTGCAGTTACTGTTGTTGTTGCAGTTGTTGCAGATGCGCACAAACAAGTTTCAAGTGCAAGTGCAGCACACGAAAGCCAAAAAACGTAAGCAGTGGCGTCGCTAGGAGGGGTAGAGTTGAAGCAACCTATGGAAATACTTAAAATATGCCAAAATAATTAAAGAAATATTTTTAAAAAAATTTCTTATAACTCTCATCAGCAAATTCTGCAGAAAATATCTCTCTCGCTCTAATACATACAAAAATCTAAGCGTGTAAAATCAAAAGCGCTGCCTATAACCGCGGAAAATGTGTACCTTAATAACTTCTATATTCATGTTGCGATTGGTGTAAAATTGCAAATATAAATGTAAATATTATATATTTGTGTGCATGCTAAATCAGAAGACTGTGACTCAAATACTTAGCCCAATAATCGCAAATTACCGATTTTCGAAAGCTGTGGGCGTGGCATCCACAATTTTAAAAAAACATACTCTGTATTTGATACACATAAACTCACATGCCAAATTTGGTATCTCTAGCGTTGATAATACCAGAGATCTGTGTGTTCAAAGAAGAAAGAAATACTAAACTAAGGCACTGCCTTTGCTGGAAGACAGGGGCTCCTTGGGGTTCGGATTGAAAAACTGCTGGAGCTGGGGAACGTGTGTGCGATTGACCAAAGCGCTTATAATAAAAATTAAATCGCACAAAATAAAAACGTTCAACTGGCCAAGCGGAGGCACAAGGAAAGCAAAGACGACAACAAAATGAAGACGAGGACAGGGTGAGAGAGAGAGAAGAAGGAAAGAAAACAAAATCGAGTCACGAACATTGAAATATGTGTGTCCACAGCTGATGAGGAGGACATGGACATGGCGCGCTGGCAGACATCGAACCGACACCGTCTGATAAATGCGTGGAAAATGCAACAGCTGCCAGAGCTGGATAACAGCAGGCACTTTCCTGGCCTGGCCAGGATGGAGAGAGGAGAGGGAGATGGAGGGAGAAGGGGAAGTCGAGCGAGTGGCGCGATGCGCTGTTGGTAAACAAATCATTTGAAAGGATTTTCACACACAATCTATCTTCGTTCCATTGGACTGGCCTGGCCTGACTTGGCTCAGCGCGTAGCTGCCGAACGGCGGCGGCGGCTCAAGAAATTTGTCAGTGCACTGTGCGCTGCGCTGCGGGAAATGCGAGCAGGGGCAGGGGCAGGAACCCGAGGAACCTGAGGAACCAGAGAAACCTGTTTGCATGCAGCGTGCAATAAAAGAGGCAGGCGAATCCTTTGTGGCACACGCAGGCGAAAGGCGAAAGTGTCAGCAGGACACAATGGGCATGGTCAATCAGGGCGTGCGGATTAGGCCCGAAAAGAGAAAGTTGTGCATTGTGTTGCGCCGTGTGCAGTTTGTAGCCAAAACATAGGAACCACCCCGACTTATGTAATCGAACAAACGGGATTAGTTGCAGTTACACTTGAACAAGGACACACACACACCCGCACAGGGAGTGCATTTGCATGTACCCCGGATTAGGCATCGATGCCTGCGTTCAAGGCAAATGCATAATATTATGCAATTCTGGTGTCCTTCGGTCTCTCAAGGACAACGGAAAGTGCAAGCGAACGAGCCTGTGCCTGCGGTTGGCCAAGTGTAGCAAGGTCATCGCCTCAGAGAGAGAGAGAGGGAGACATCCCTGAGACTACCTACACCCACACTTAATATTCTCATAATTAGTTTTATGACCCTCGATGCGTTGCGGTGCTGTGACAAATGCAAAATGAAGCAACGCAATTATGCAATATCTGGATATTACGAGAGATATGATCCCTCATTTGCCGGGCATGTGTCGGAAAGTTGGGTAAATTTACCAATGATAAATATGTATTTCATATGCTGCAATCGCAATTAACCTTGAGGTTTTTAATGAGAGCACAGTGTCCTTTAAATTAGGGAAGAAAATTCAGACTGATCTATTTCTTACATCATCAGTTTGTTTTATTTTTTTCCTTTTGAGTTCCATCAGTATTTTCAATGCCTTTTTTGAAAGTTTCCATCAATTAGTTATTTTAATGCTTCCAAATTTCCCGAAATTTAAATATTACTTATAGTAAATCTCAAGTTAAAAGAAGAGTTTAGGAGTTATATCAACTTGTTTTTAATCTTTCCCTTCCGATAATATTCTAATAATCTTTAATTCAGCAAAGAAATTCCTCTTGTTCTTGAAAATTTCCATTATATACGAATTATTTTACTGCATCTAAAATTACTGAGATTTCAATCTCACTATACGAAATTTTAAAAATTACTTATAGCGATTGAGAATTCTAAATATAATATTACATTCACGAATAATATTTTCGTTATGTATTTGAAATTTTCCATTGATTAGGTTTATTTTTGTTCCAAAATTCTAACTTTTATTAAATCAATATATTTTATATAATATTTTTGAATAATTGCCAATCCAGTCTTTAATTTCTATCCATATTCTCCGTGACATTTTTTAAAGTTTCATTTCTTTACCTATGACTATGTTTCAAAATTTTACTGAAAGTACAATCTCGCTTTTATTATTAATTTTAATTTTATAAAATGTAAATATACATTCCTAACTGAGGATTTAAATTCCCTTTAATATTCAATTCGCAATTTCTTCTTCGACAGTTTCCATTCCTCATTTATTTCAATATCTCGTTTTCTCTTATTATCTTAAGTTATTTTCGCAAATGTCGCCAATATTATATAAATTCCCGAGCGTTGAAAGAATGCAGGAATCTCGAACGATTGTTTTAGCCTGCGCCAGGCAACTATTGTGAATTTTAAAGTTGTGAGGGTTGTCGCGCTCCACGTTGCTCACTCCACATCGACATCTGCATTTGCTTTTGTAATTTACACAAAATTAAATTCAAAGTGTCCTCGTTATAGGGCAGGGAGTGGGAGGGGGGAGGGGGAGGAGGGGGAGACTGGGCAAGGACTTTCGACAGGCAACAATGAAATGAAAAAATTCCAGTGCAACGTTTGAAGTTTATTGGCCATAAATAAGAGATCGCTCGCCTCGGCTCAGCTTGGCATGAAGTGGGAGAGAGGGAAAGGGAACGGGAACAGGAACGGGAAAGGGAACAAGGGACATGGCAGAATGAGGACGAGCTCAACGCAGGCGACAGTCGATTGACAATTTGATTAAAAAACGAGGCGGCAAATGAAATGCATAAAACAAGGATAACTGTAGAGTGCAGCAAGGATGCGTGTGGACTACACTGAAGTGAAAGTGTGTGTGTGTTTGTGTGTGTACAACTACAACAACAAATTGTCAGCCATCCGCTCTGAGTAATTGTTGCTAATGAAAACGAGGATGCACTGCGTCGAGCAGGAGCAGGAGCAACGCATTTAAGTGGCTAATTTCGCTGTGGCCAATTGTCAGCAGCGCACAGGAATGCGCACTATGCCGTCGGGCAGGGAGGGGAGAGGAGGCAGGTGTGGGGGGAGCTCAAAGGGGGCGGGGTTGGCGTGACAAATGAAATTGCAGGCAATGCACAAAATGCAAATGAAATGTGCAATCACCCAGGGATGCAGCAGCACAATGCAAAATGTGTGAACATCCTGCAGCAGCTACTCCCCCCGCTCTGTGTTACATGAGTGAAATGTCCTGCGGGTCGTGTCCCCCCTTCCCGCTGTCTGCCTGACTCCTACTCCTACGCCGACTGCGACTGCTTTACAAATTTCGCATTTATTGCCAGTGACAAAATATGATACGAAAATTAATATTATTGATTAAATAATTGAAATTGGCGTGCCTGCGACGCACAATAATTTATTGCTCTGCCCATACCCCAGCAGCAACAACAACAACAACAACAACAACGACGAATGTCAAATGCCATTTGTAATGCATTTGCATGTGTTTCTGCATGTGCTCCCCTGTGTCCGTCTTTGTGTGTGTGTGTGTGTGTGTGTGTGTGTGTTTCTCTGTTTGTGTGCTGAATGCGTTGACATTTTGAGCTCTTGTCAGTGCGAGCGAGAGCGCTTCCCACTGCACTGAAATTAATTTGAAAGCATATATCTTTCATTTAGTTGTGAACTAAAAATACTTAAAGCCTGAAAACATAGTTAAACTGGGAGAAAATATGCAGAAAGAGCAATTTTAAAATGGAATTCAAAGGAATTAAATAAAGGCTTCTAAGATTTCGCGATTATTCTCTAGTTGCTAATTAAAAGAGTTTTAAATTTCATGAAATTATTAATTTTATTACGGAATAAATATTAATAAATTATGATTATCTTTTACTCGCGTCTTTCTAAATGCGAGATCTCTGGTATTATAAAAGCTAGAGACAGCAAATTTGTCTGAAAATTTCCTGTAAGCCTTAGGTTTTTAATGTTATTTTCAAATATTGGTTGCCACGCCCACCATATACGCAAATAAATCAATATTCCTCTTCTACATAAACAAAGTTGAATTTTAGTAAAAGCATCTAAATATGCTATAAATAACAAACCGATCTATCCATAAAGAAGTTGTAAAAGTTGTATATTTCCTTAGTGACAAAGAAATTTATGAATTTTTTTTACGAGTATTTATTTATTTTATTTATATTTGAGAAATAATATAGTTTACAAATGGGTGAAATATATCTTATTTAATTATTTTTGGGTATGCTTGACTGTAGCTTAAGCTACTTATTTTAACTTTTAACGACCTCATAAAATAATAAAAGATATTGAAGAATTCAATTCATATTTTTCGAAGCTTTCAAAGCTGATCAAGCTGTAATATGATTAGATTCCATCCCACAATCTTCCGCTCTTTGGAGTGTTACCATGTTACAGAGTTTTCCATTTACTGCCTGCCTCTCCTCCTTGCCTTTAAGCATCTCACTCCATGCTGTCACACAAAGCCATTGTCATTGTCTCCGCCTGCGGCGCCTCCGTCTCCGTCTCCATCTCCACTTCATCCCTTTCGAGCACTCCAGCTATGCCGGCATTGCCGACGTTTGCCTTCAGTTTTAATAAAATATTTCATAATTCCTGCGCAGTTTTGCTATTGACACTTTCTGATGGCATCCTTCGCATCCTTCGCATCCTGCGCATCCTCCCGCTGTGCCGGCAGACGCGTAGGTGAAAGTTCTGCCGGATGGCGTGTGCTATGCACAACAGCAGCAGCAGCAGCAAGAGCAACCTCCTACTCCGGGTGAACCCATCAACAACGCCAACAGCAGACGCTCTCGCTGTAGGGCCGCAGTCAATGGCGGAAAGGGGATGGCAAAGGGAGTGGGATTGGGAGCAGGAACGGGAGGGGAAGCGGGCGACGCTTGCAGCCCTGGTGGTTGAATTGATTTCAGCGTTGATGGCGTTGACACAAAAAACTTTTACGGCGCCCTCTGCGGTCGCGTACCGTTGACCACCTACGGCGCATCCGCATCCTGTGGCTGCTGCTCCTCCTCCTGCTCCTGCTCCTGCTCCCACTCCTGCAGCTGCTGTTGTTTTCGCCGGTGCCGGGGAAAGCTGCTCGAATGATTTACATACAAAGTGAACATGGTCTGAACGAGCCTCAGGGCTGCGCATGAGGTTGCATTCTGCCTGTGCCGCTGCTGCTGCTGCTGCTGCTTCTGCTTTTTCTCTGCCGTCTCTGCCAGGAAGTCCTGCGGCGGCCAGCAGCAGCTCCAAGGGGCGGAAATTAAAGTTGTGACACGTTTAACCAAAGCGATCCTTGGTGTGGGGGGAACCCAACGATTTTTTGGTAATTCCTTCAATTTTTCTCTCTCGCCTCCATGCAAAGTGTTAAAGCTTTCATTTTGCTTATTTTTCCAATGTTGCTCGTTGCTCAATGTTGCTGCTGCTGCTGCTGTTGCTGTTGCTGCTGTTGTTGTTTGCCACTCAGCGAAATTGCAACCACCGATGGTTTTTGTTGTTGTTGTTGCTGCTGCTGCCGCTACCTTTCGGTTGAGCGCACAAAGGATGCGGCTGTTCCTGGTCCTGTGTTGCTGCTGCTGCTGCTGTTGTTGCCCTCCAGCTGCGTCCGAATTCCCTTTTTAACCAGCCGCCAGTTGCCCGCTGCCACTCGCCGCTTGACGATTCGTTGGCCCTGCCCCGGTCCCTGCTCCTGCCCCTGCTCCTATGCCTCCAACGCCCTCCCTTTGCGCCCCTTGTCCAGTTGATTTGGCCTCGAATCCATTTACGCCTCTGTCTCTCTCTCTCTCTCTCTCGCTCTTTGTCTCTCTCGCTCGCTCTGAGCTGCGTCCTCGGCACAGCATGATTCTTCTGCTTGGGCCACAGTCATGTCAAAAAATAAACGCCCGCGTCTGCGAGTCCAATTCAGACGACGGTTGATTATTACTTTATTCCCTGCCCTGCCCAGCTCCGCATCCCCATGGGGATTTTCGGAAATGGCAGATCTCAGATTCTCTTGATGAAAGAAGTATTTCGATATCGAAAGAAAAGATTCGAGATTTCTATATAAATCGTGCAAGAAATCTTTTTCTATCGAACTCAACTTTTGATTAGTTATATTCCTTATCGAACTCAACTTAAGTTCTTTGATTTCTTTAAAGAACTTCAATATATTTTATTATCGAACATAACTTGAGTGCATTCGGCTAATTTATTTATTTAACTCCACTTTAGTTCCGTTAATTTCCTTATCAAATTAAACTTAAATTCAGTTAGTTTCTTTAGGGAAGTTCACATAATTATGGAACTAAACTTTATCATATTCAACTCAAGTTCGCTACATTTATTCATCAAAACCAACTTTAGTTCAATTTATGAATCATACTTCCATTGAGTTAATTTCTTTCTGGAACTAGCGGTTCATTTCTTTATGTACTTCGGCTTCAAGTTCGTTCCGGTCATATTCCCTCGATTTGAACGCTTTTTAATGATCTTCGCAAACTCATGAAATCAGTTTCTTATGGCTTTTCAATTAGCCATGACATAATTAAAACTTCGTTTTATGCTCTGCCCATCCCATATGCTCCACAGAGTGCCGGATCCGACCTAGGACAAGCTCGTAAAACTCTCCATAACAAGCAGATAAAGAACAAAAGGCGTTAAATAATTATTCACTTATCCAGTTGGCACACTTTTGTACTGAGAGTTAGGAGCTTGGGTCGCGTACATCTCATAAATATGTCCCATAAAACCAACACTCTCGCATGAGAGCAAGACACAAAGGAGAGAGCCAAAAAAGAGAGAGAGAGTAAAAGGAGCACAGAGAGAGAGAGATAGACGTCGACAGAACGATTTGTATCTAATTTTATGAGGTCATAAAAAGCAATCATTTCGCCATTTGCCACAAGTCTCCCCTCTCTCAGACCGCAGCTGGCGGCCATGCCCATAAAATTGTGGCCCAGCCCAGTCCAGACTGCGAATCAGACTGAGACTGAGACTCGCTTCGGGGCAGAGATCTGGTTGGGTTGTTGAAAAGGTTCTAATGCGGCAGTTAAATGGATTTTATGAGCCCAGAGCTCGGTTAAGTGAATTACATGAATTGGCTGCCGATTGTCTTTTAATTGCTGTCTTGAGTCGCGGTCACTGGGTGTGGGCTAGAGGAGGAGGGAGGGGGGGGGGGGACAGGACGGAAGTCTGGTCAGCTTTTCATTTCCGCAGGTCAGTGGCAAACGATCAAAGTGCTCGCCAGATAAGCGTGTCACATAATTAATTGGATACAATGAAAATTTTAACTAATTAGCACACAAAAAAACAAAGTAAAAACAAAAGCAGAGACAGAGACAGGAACACAAAATGGAAGAGAGAGAGAGAGATGATGGGGGAGGAAGCACAACTTGCCGGTTCAACTGAGACTGCGAGACTAGAGATGGCAGAAATTACAGAATATTTATATACTTCTCCACGCACCTCGTGTCGTGTCACGGCACGCGACCATCGCTAGATTTGTCGCTGGGAATTTCAGTCTGGGGGGTCACTGGGAACGTGCACGAAATAAAAATGCGCAGTAAAATTAAATTTAATGAGTTCATAAAGCAATAAACACTGCCAACCCAAGCCCCGATCGGAGTCGGAGTCGGAGTCGGAGTCGGAGTCTCCGATCCGCAGCATATTTCAAGGTTCTGTGCGCCGGCAAAAGGGCATGGAACATGGGTTAAGCGGAGCAGCAACCCACAACAACAACAGACTGAGAGAGTTTTCATCTGAAATCAATTTGGATAATTATTAAAAATTAGATACATGTGTTTCGGCGCCAACTTGGGCTGCAGCTGTGCGGGGGCAGGCGGCAAGTTTGCTGAATGAAAAAGTCGTGTTGCAGCCGCGCCAGATGCCGTGGCACCTTTCCACGAGGGGCAGGCAGCAAGCGGCAATTTCGGGTATCCGGATTCGGATTCGGATTCAGATTCCTGCTCAATTTGGGCCCATAAATCAATCGATGCGTCGCCCGCGTTTCCCCAAAACTTCAACTAACACACACTCCTATATATATATTTATTTGAGTGTCTGTGTGTGTGCTTTCGATATTATATTGTAGTTTTCGAAAAGTCGAAAACATAATCACATAAAAATGGTTGCAAAACACTTACGAGATTTTCGGGCTCGTCTCGCTTTTCACTTTTCCATGCTTTCGCTTTTCTTTTGAATCTCCCCGTGTGACACTTGCGAGTGCTAAAGCTGTCAAGTCGCCTGTCTTGTCATAATTAAAATGGAAAATTCTCTAACAAATTTCCCTGGCCATAAATAATTGTCGTTCCCTCGTTCGGAGCAGTCTGAAATCCATTTGGCATGAAGGCGTTGATGGTTGATTTGGCCGACAAACGAAAGTACATAAATTTCAAAGCTTCCCTTTCTTATAAACACAGAGAATACAGCCTGACAAATAATATCTGTGCCTAATTTATGCAACCATTTTAAAATACTTATTTCTCTTAATTTATATATTATTTTTGGGCAATTTTAACATTTCTTAGTTAATACGCATTGACAGGCGAATGTGTCGAGCAAAGCGTATGCGAGTACTGAGAAAAATAATATATAAAAATCATCTATTTATATATGATATCATTGGGCATTATAAATTGAAGTAAACAAAGGTTTTACCAATAGCATCATTTATTTAATAGTTGAGAGAAAGATTTTCATATAATTCAAATTAAAACCAGCATAATCTATATATTTATGTATAATGCCTTTCTATACTGTATATGGTATTTTACACAGATTATGCAGTCAACATTATCCATAAAATATTTGGGAGAAAGGCGTTCGTACAAACTGATAATAAAATGCAAATATTACGATATTTTACATATTGATTTACTTTAATTTATGCTTTTTTACTTGATACTCATAGAGTAAAAGGGTATTATAACATTGTTTATATATAATACTTTTGGATATTATAAATACAGTCGTATACCGATTATATAGTTAAAACTAAACATATAATATTTGAGTTACAAACAATTAACATCAAAACCGCAAGATTTAGAATACATCATCATCATGTATGGTTTCTAAGTACTTCAGTACTATAATATAACTTTAATAATACTTCAGTATTTTATTAGTATTTAAAGCAACCATATTTCTCCCAAACTTCTCTGCTTTTCATTAAATTTTCCCCCCGCAACTCAACTCCTTCAAGTGCAGGCTCTCTCTCTCTTGCTAAGGAATGCACTGCGAGAATTTGTGGCAGGAATTCCAACACGCATGGTATACGGTACCGGGAATTAGAGTAAACATTTGAGTAATGATCTAGTAATTTCTCATTTCTCGTTTCTGAATTATGAATGCTTTGTGTAATTAGTGCAAGTCGCGCTACAAGATGCTTATCTTGGCCGACAATAAAACTCGATTTGAAGCCGAATGACTGAAGTATACCGAAGTGTGTGCCCTCCCCCTTGTTGCTGTTGTTGTTGTTTATTTTAATTACGAATATATTTTTAAATGCTAACATGGCAAACAAAATGGAAATGAGAAATGCTTGCACGCACATGTCATGTCAACTAGAAACGCATAAAATTTTTTTTTTTTTTTATTTTTTATTTGTTTCTCTTTTTATGCGCAACACGCAAATCCAACAACAAAGAAATCAACACGAGTCACACACACACACAAGTTGGCCAAAAAGAATGGGGGAATATATTGTTTATAAAGCGAGAGGCGAGCCCCAAAATGGGAGGGGAGAGAACACGAGTTTTAAGCGCCGTCGCCGTTTCAGTCAGATCGAAAGTCTCCAGACGCTTCCCAGTGCGAGTGCAAGTGATTGCCGGCTATTATATTGTGGGATAGAAGACTGGACTGACCCGTCTCCCTCTCTTTCTAGAGTCTGCTCTGACTCACAAATCTCTGCACTAACCCCCAAATCAGAGTACCGAAAAAGCCAACTTCAGCTCGACTTGAATGAAAGGTGCAATTTTTATGATTTATCGCCGTTATTATTATAAAAGCCGCAAAGCGGGACTGAAGGAGACAGCAAGGGGAAGAGAGAGAGGGAGAGAGAGAGAGAGAGGGAAAGGTGAAGGAAAGCAAAGAATTTCACAGCGTTAAATTATTCAAAAAGTGAAGGAAATGTGTAGTAGAATCGCGATGGCGTCGCTATCGTCATAAGGTAACCCTGGTAGTCTGTAATTTTCTACGCTAATGCTGTCCCGCTCTGGCAGACAGCCAAAACGCCTGCGGTGCCGTGTAGCAGGTGAAGGGAGGGACGAGTGGGGGGGGGGAGGTCAGAAACAAAAGAAAATTAAAATCCAACTGGAAGTGGAAGATGGCGAGCGAAAACATTAACATATGCAGCAGTTCACACGATATATTCACCCACACGCACACACACACACACACACACACTCACACTGACAGGTGCCAAGAAATTGAACATTGACTGGCAAGGGGGGCCCCTCTAGGATAACCGCAGGCATAAGGATCTGCCCACACTTTGCGGGGCTGCCTTTAATCAATGAGCGCCGCTTAAAGTAACTGTAATTGCGGCGGGTCTATCGATAATTTAGCCACAATTTGCGCCTTGTTGTTATCCCCCTCCCCCTGCTCCCTCCTCCATCCTCTGCTCTATCTACCCCCCTTAAATACTTGCCTAACGTAGTCGGGTCGATAAGCCAATTAAGTTGCAGTTGGCCAGCGATCAAAACTGACCAGTTAAGAGCCCCCGCTATGCCCCTGCCACCCCCTCTAAGCCACGCCTCTGCTACGACAGCGACGGGCAACGGCAACGGCAACTTCAAATTGCAACGCCGGTGGTGCTGCCAGACGAGAAAACAACTCGAATGGCAACGGTGCACAGTGGTGCGAGGTGGATAAAAATGTGGAAAGAAGTGAAGTTCGATTATATACTGGAATCAAGTGAATTAACTCATGTATAGCTAGACATATGTCTAATAATGAAAATAATGAAAAATTATGACGTGGTTTGTACCACTGTGCGTGCGTCAATCAAATAGTAGAATGAAGTAGGTTGCACTTCCAGCTTGAAATCACTGAGTTAAACCATGTAACATATATGCGAAAAAATATAATTTTTAAATATTTGTAATTTAACGTGGCTTGCCCCACTGTGCCTGCTCGCCTTTACAAGAATATAAGCTTCGATTTTAGACTGAAATAAATTTAATTAAGCCATGTTTAAGCTTTAAATACAATTCCTGCATATTTGTATTTTCGTTAATTTATCACGCACTTTGTTCCACTGTGCCTGCTCGCCATTAGATGGATGCATGACGCATGACGGAGACTGGCCAGCAGCAGCTACTCCAACACACTCACGCCAACACACACGTGCAGCGCATTTGACTGACAAGCAGTGTGTGCGTGTGTATGCTAATGCGTGTGTGTGTGTGTGTGTGTGTGTGTGTTGGGCCAGTTCGGACAGGTTGAGACACACGCGTAAAAACTGCCAGAGATTGGCGCAGAAACAGGAGGGCAGGCTTAGCGGGGGAGCTGCGTACACTGCGTCGGAATCGGAGTTGGAGTCGGAGCTGGAGACGTAGTCACAGCCGGAGCTGTAGGCCGCTAATCGCTTCAGCTGCACCCCAGGGCAGCCGGTCGAGAGCAGCCCAGTGAGCTGAGCAAGCTGACCAACTGCACACAGAGATCATAGACGGCAGATAGCAGCACAAGCTGTGAACCAGGAGGAGTAGGAGGAGGAGGAGGTGGAGTAGGTGGCAGGGAGATTGGGTGAGGAGCTAACATGCATCCGTCCATCCAGTTGGCCAGTTGTCCATCCGGCAGTCTGACTGGCCTGGCCTGGCCACGTTCGGCCAATTCCAGGCAATTCTGCAGTCAAAGCGTTCGTATTTTGATTGATTTTAAATGATTATGGTTGACATTGATTTATGTGCGCCTCATGCATATATTGGGCCACAACATGGCAATGGCGCGAGCTCTCGAGGAGTCGCAGATGGACACGTCTCCAGCCAGAGCGAGACAGAGACAGAGAGAGAGACAAAGACAACGGCAGCATGTGAAAGGTGGCTGAGGCCGGTTCAACTGATTCGCACGCACCCGAGACGAATAGAGGAGCAAAGCGAGAGAGGGAGAGAGGGGGAGGGGGACAACATCGATACCGATTTGGCTTAGAAGGAAGCCTTAGATGGACGCTAAGCTCGCCCAGCCGGGGGACCTATTCAAAGCACGTTCCTGACCTAATATAAGTAAAAACGCCCACAAAATTACCACAAGCTGCGAACTTTTTCTCCTTTTCATGATTATGGGTTTTTGTATGTGTGCCACATGTGTGTGTGTGTGTGAGTGTGAGTGTGTGTGTGGGTCATCTTAGCCAGCTTTCTTTGGGTTTATTTGCCTTTTTCTGTTCTGGAATTTTGTTGGCAATCGCTTTGGCAGCTTTTCGCCCTCGTTCCAGTTTGCCTTTTCGATTTGATTTTAATGAATCGATTTGAACTCTGCGCTCATAAGTTCCGGGAAACAGTCTCTAAATTGGATAACCATGTCAGAGACTCCTGCCAGCCGACCCCGAGAGAGAGAGAGAGAGAGGACTCTAGGACTGGCAAAGGGCAGAAAGAATTGAAGTAGGAAAGGGAACTGTTTTGGGATATGTAAAAAAGGTGGAGAAATAAAGTGAAAAATGCACACTCTGCGAGTAAGTTATAGAGCATACATATTGCCCATATTTTATAATCTAAAAAATCGAAAACAAGCGGGGATTCCTGCCTAAATAAAGTCATTTTTTGAACCCAAGAAAACCCATTTTTTTTAAGTGCAACAGGAAATACTTTTAATGATTATTGTAACATATATTTTATAATCTATAAAGAGTTACAATGAGCAAAATTACTGTCTATACGAAGTATCCTTAAAGACCTAAGAAAACCACAAGAACTTGTAATAATCTTAATTGACATTTACCTTATATCAGTCTGACAGTTTTATCAGCCTTACAAGCTGCAGTTTTTTATCTCCCTCTCTCTCTCTGTGTTCGCCCTGTGGTTCCCATGACTCATACACATGGTCTGTATGGACTGTGCGAACATGAAAGTAACTGAAATCCATTGGAACCTTGCTCCGATTGAGACTTGAGCATTGCGTCATTTTTATGTCAGCGTCGTGTCACAATCAAATCAAATCGAAATCGAAAATCGAAAATCGCGAAAAACTGTAACAACTTCATCGATGACGACGTGGAGGAGAGATAAATTTGACTCGAAGGTGCCTGGCTTACAGAGCAAATGTCATAAGCAGCGAGCTGCGTACCGGGCTGCGTACCGAGCTGCGTATGGAGGAGCAAAAAGTCGACAACAACGCAACAGGTTACCGGAGTGAGACCCAAACAAAGCCGAAGCCAAAGCAGACCAGGCCGAAGCTACGTTCCACTTGGGGGGATAATGCATTGTCGGGGGGTGGGCAAGGGTTCGAGAACTACTTGGGTACACACATATATCATAAATACGCATAACTCGTGCGCAAAAACGTCGGACGAATAAGGCAAAAAATGCCACGCAACAATGCGCAATGCGGCGCAAAAAAGCAAAGCCGAAAGCGAAAAAGTTGCATTAAATTCATTAGCCAGGCCCGAGACGGAGTCGGAGTTGGAGTCGGAGTCGGAGTTGGAGACTCTTAAGGTGTTCCCCACTGTCCACAGCGAGTACTCGCAGTGGCACTCGCTCTGGCACTCACTGAGCGACACACGCTGCTGCCACGAACGACAATGATGTCAGGCACACGAACATGCATCAAGCTCAGTGCGAGTGCGAGCAGGAGCAGGGGGAAGGAGGAGCATCAGGTAGGGGAAACAATGGGTAACCTGGGAGCAATTGCGGCGGCGGTGGATCAGCGATTGAGTTATAACCCTCCGCCAACGAACTGTCCCCTTACAATTGTCCAGCGATCGTGCCACATGCGACATGCGACATTGTTGTAAGCGCAACACAGATCGGATCAGTGCTACGCTATAGCAGACTCTGCCCCTCCGCTCTCTGCCCCCCTGGTCTCTGCAACTGCAATTCCGATTCCGTTTCCACCTGATGAAGATGTCGAGATCCGAGATCAATGATCGCGGCGAGTTCATAAATTTGTTTTATGAAGTGCGAGCGACATTTGTAACGAATGCTCGCAACGATGCCACGATTACAGGCACGTATTCGTTTTGTATTCGTAATTGTATTCATTGTGTTTTGGGTGTGTTCGGCTGTGATGCAGCGAGTAGTCGAGGGAGATGAGTGAGAGAGGCGTACTGAATAATACTGTGGGATTACTCATAACTGTTTTTCTTGTTGTTTTCAAGTATTCAAACTCTTGGCTGATTATTATGAAAAGTATTCATTTTAAAATAGTCTGCTTTGGCATAGTTAGAGATGTATTATTTATAAATATATTCTGTAAGTTTCAATCGGATCGTAGAAATAATAATGCAGTTTTTCGATTAAACGCTTTCCTTTGTACTTTTCTTTGTATGTCTACACTTTGCTGATTATTACGTGAACTACTCAAGTTACAGTAGTCTACTTTGGCATACAGTTAGCTGTATTATTTATACATATATTCTAAGAGTTTCGATTGGATCGCACAAATAACACAGCAGTAATTCTACTTAAAGTTTTCCTCTATAACGTGCAGCGCTGCCTGTAAATACGAAAAACAAAATAACTCGTGTAGTATGTGCTGTAAGTTTTATAAAAATTCTATCATATTTCTAGTAATTTTTTTTGAAGGGGTATCTTACAGTCGAGCAACACTATAGCCTTCTATATTTGTTTTCTTAAATTCGCTAGCATTTTCGCTGCACTTGAACAACATGCATCATCAGCAACTTTGTCAGCAACAGATTTTCAATTGCTGCAAACAATTCATTAGAAAGGGATGCAGCAGGGAGTAGTAGTCGTAGGGGGAGGGGGGAGCATCATCTGCGAGATTGGGACCTGGCGAAAATAAACTGAAAAGTCGACAAAAATGTTGCCATTAACTTTTCGCCAGAAATCGAAATCGAAACTGTTTGCCAACATTTTTGTGCACTTTTCGCTTGTTTGTTCGGCGAGACGGCGACAACTTCGCCAGCTTCCCGCACTCCCCGTACCACCCCCCCCCACGTTCATCCCTCTGCTAGAGTCCTCGAATGCCGGACCTGCTGGCAACGGAAGCGCCTCCGCCTGCCGCCGTTCTCCGAGTGAAAATAATCGAATTACTTTCAACAGAATAATTTCTAATTGAAAAATATTGTAACTCATGTAGTATGGGGAGGGAGGATGGAGCGGGGGATCGAGTGTCCAGCAGCAGTTGCAGACAAATCCAGTCACCCCCCTGGGCGGGATACGTTGACTGCGAATATCTGTGCGGACTGGGAATGTTTCAATTGAACAAGTGGATATGGCTACAGTCGAGCGCTCGACAGTAAGATACCCTTCTCCCAATTTTCTAAATCTGTTATAAATGTGTAACTACACTTCATATAGCTTACTCGCTCGCACACATACAGCGACGCGCGTAAAGAGTAAAGCGACACGACGCAACGTCGACGTCGACGTCAATTGCTCAAAGCAGCGCGCAGGCTGCTGCTCGTACATTTGTATTGAAAACGTTGACTAGAATAACTCCTGTGTTATTGGTCCGATCGGGTTGTAATTTTGAGAATATGTTCATATGACATTTACCATTATACATACCAAAGCAGAACTTTATAAGTTGAATACTTTGCTTAATAATCACAAATTACCGATTTGCGGGGGCGGTGGGCGTGGCATCAAACATTTGAAATAAACTTCATCTGCTTGGGAAATATGGGAACCTCCATGCCAAATTTGGTGTCTCTAGCTCTTTTAATAGCTAAGATCCGTTGTCTCAAACAGACAGACGGACAGACGGACAGCAGGACAGACGGACAGACGGACAGACGGACAGACAGACGGACATGGCTCAATCGACTCGGCTAGTGATCCTGAGCAAGAATATATATACTTTATGGGGTCTGCCACGCCTCCTTATGCCTGTTACATACATTGCACAAAGTTAGTATACCCTTTTTTGACCATTTTCAATGGTCGAAGGGTATAAAAACAACATTGTAACTGAAGTTTTTCTTCTCTTCTATTTCAGGTATGGCCACGAAATGCATTATAGAATACGCTAAAAATAATATAATAATAAAGTAAGTAAGGATTTTAGATAAATATAACTTCTCTCCACTCATTATTAGCTATTCATCTCTCAGTTCTTGCTCGCCTTGAGAAAGGTATATGCCATACTCTACATACTTATTAAACTCATTCCGTCCGTCTCTCGAGCGTAACCAATTAAACTTTTGTAAGAAAAAAATGCGAGAAAAGACATGCCCAACCCCAAGAAAAATAAAAACAGAAAAAAGAGGCCTACAAATTATTCATGAATAATTTTTGGAAACATTTCTTTTTTTTTGTGCCCGCCTCTGCCTCCGCTGCTCGCGCGCTCCAACGAATTTTGTTTCAACACATTTTTGAAAACAAAAGAATTACCTACAAAACGGAAAACTTAAACAGGCAGAGGGGAAGAGACTGAGGAAGGGATGAGGGAGGGGGGGAAGGACAGACGCATTTCTATTTCCATTTCCACTTCGATTTCCAGTGCGTGCGCTTTCGACTTGAGTGCGTCGCGACTCGCAGCTCGCGAGGCAACAATTAACATTTTCCATTTTCCGGTTGCCAGAGTTTTTGTGTTTCCCTTTCTCTCTCTCTTTCTCTCTCTCTCTCCTTTGCTGTCTCCTTTGTGTCTGCTGCCTTGCAGGATATTTATGAATATTAATCCAGGTGCATGTCGCGGAAATGAAGTCAAAGTTTCTCAACTTGGATTTGCATAAGCCACCCCCGCAACCCAAGCAACCCCCAACTACATATCATCTATCTACATCTATCTAGCCTTATCGCGGCAGCCATTTGCAACGCGTACCCATTTTGAAAGCAATCAATCCGAGATCTCTCTCGCGCCCTGCCCTGCCCCTCCTCTGGCTTGATGCACGCCATGCGCAGCCCTCAAAAAAATCTCTCGCTGTGAGTGACAGTTCGTCAGCTTAGCCCGCAGGACCCTCTGCTCATCCCTCATCCCTGTTCGAGGGTGTTTTCTGTGTCCAGCAGCAGCAGCAGCTCAAGGCAGTAGCTGCAAATGTATCTCTATCTGAAAATGTATCTGCGTATCTCACCCAAAGTTTTGTTCGTCTCGTAGCACGAAGCAAAAAAAAAAAGAGAAAAACGAACCGGAACACGTTTCTAAAATTGAAATTCTTTTTTCGGAGCCGGAGCAGGCGCCCGAGAACAACAGGAATGGCGACGCTGGCGACGTGTAACTGTAATCATGCCATGTACAGTTTTTGTATCCGTCGGCCGTGTGTTCGCTTAGATTGGAACATGTGCGTTGCCAACACCAGGCAGGAGGCACAGGACATCGACTGTCCTTGCTAGCAGACAGACCTACCCCCTCCTTCTCCTTCTCCCAGCCCACTCCAGTGACTGCCCTCGTCTGCCTGTGCCTACACATGCCACGGACGAGCCTCGCTGCGTGTCCTTTTCGGACCTTGTCCTGCTCTGCTGCTGCTCTGCTGCAGAAAATGTCGAAATTGATATTCGTTGGAAGGAAAACATTTCAATTTTCACTTCATGTTCGAGTTGTTTCTCTCAGCTCTCATTGGGGGCGTGGCATGCGAGGGTCTCGCCTGGACAAGGATCGATGCATAGAAAACAATTCTATTGAAATCCGTTTGTGGTAAATTAGGTAACGAAATGTGAACAGGTGTGATAAGCTGTGGTAATATTAATTGGGCTCAATTATGGGAGATTATTGAAGAAATACACTGTACAAAATAAAAGTTGATATTTTGAATGAAACAACTTGATAAAATGTTTTTAAATATATTTTCTAATCTATAAAACTTTCTAAAAACAAATGAATACGCAATAGTCAAGGTTTTTTTTACTATTTAGAGTTTATGAGTTTATGCAGTTATTGGCACTTTTTAGAAGGCGTGGATAAATTCTTAACTTTACTCTCAGACACTCCAATACTGACGAGTATTTTAACCAAATTTAGTGGCTCTAGCTTGTATAATCTCAGGGATCTGGGCGTTCATACAGACAAACTAGCATATAAACAGAAAAACTCATATCCTAGCATGTCAATATCGACTCGATTAGCGATCCTGTTTAAGTATTATAAATAATTTATTTATTTAATTGTGGGATCTGATTAGAAGAAACAGAATTGATTAATTGATAATAAATGTTTAAGGCGAAAATAATTTTAAGGAAATTTAAAATCCTTGTGAATTGTGTGGTATATTTAAAATATGTTATAAAATGCAAATTTTAGCTAATATATTTTTAATAATTTTGAAATATTAGAATATTATGTTTATGTTTATTTTTGTATATTCCTCATGCTTGCCATTACATTCAGTCGCTTAGTTATTTAATTCCAACATTGAATATTATTTATGTGTTTGCATAAAGAAATATCTCAGTTACAGTTTATAGAACTACCTTGAAAAATAAACCCAGATAGGCATCCTCCTGGAGTTCGCTCATTTACAGTTCAGTTACAAAACCCATTCCGGTGACAGTTCACTGTGAATCTCGTTGAAAGCCATCATTCATCTCCCGCTCGAATGCAGCTCGATGCTTTTTGGCCAACACAACAACAATTCTATTAGCGTTAATTAATATTCAGTCAGTCGGCAGCAACAAAAACAACAACAACAAAGGCAACAACAAAGGGAACCACATGAGCAACGAGAACAAGAATTGTTTGAGTGGAACCACAAAAGAGGAAGCACGAGGCAGCGTCACAGGACTCTGCGGGCAGGGTGGCAACTCTGTTTGAAGCTGTGGGGCAACACACACACCCACACAGGGGCAGCAGCAGCGCCTTTTGGGTTAAGCTGATGCCTGTCTGCCACGCTGTGCAGGCTCCTCCCTGCCTGCTCCTGCCTGCCCTGCCCGCTCGAGCGTTGTCGTTGCCTGGTGATGATTACAATGATGGCCCTCGGTTTCCTTTTGCCTTTTGCCTTATTTTCGTCTCTCTCTCTCTCTCCCTCTCTCTCGCTCTCTCGTTGCGAGCTTTTGTTTTGTTTTGGCCCTGACTGTGGCTCTGGCTGAGGCTGAGGCCTTTTCGCTTTTTGGTTGATAATTTTTTTGTTTCGGTTTTCGGTTTTTTGTTTTCTGTTTTCTGTTTTCTGTTTTCAGTTTTCGGTTTTCGTTTTTCGTTTTTTTCTTTTTGTGTGTTGCCTTTGCGCTTTGTGCTGGGTTTTCGCTCGGCTTTTGTTTCGTCATGTGTGCATTTCATTTCATTTGATTTCCTATGGCGGTGGCAGTGCGCCCATGTTTGTACTTTTGACAGGCAGTCAACCCGTCGTCATTTCATTTGTTCAGCAGCGCGCACTCAGCCATGTTCCCGGCCCCGCCAGAGACGCCGCAACCCACCACCACAACCGTTAGCAGAGCTCCAGGCAGAGGCAGCGGCAGAGGCAGAGGCAGAGCAAAACGCCGTTTCCTTTCCCTTTTCAGTTTCATTTCCCGTGTGCCTGCCTGCCTGCCTGACTGCCTGTCAGTCTAACCGAGAGCGAGTGAGAGGGAGAGCGAGAGAGTGAGAGGGAGAGAGGGGAGGCTGCTGCTGCTGCTGCCTGAAGAGTGCCGCGTCCGCTGGCCCGCTGTCCGGCCATTTTGATTTATGTGCGTTTCATTTCGTCGTTCAATACTCATATGCGGAATGTGGAATGTGTGCGGATATGGGAGTTTGGAATATCTTTCGCCCCTCTACCCTGCACCCTGCACCCTTCCCTTCCCCCTGCCCTACCCGACCCGCATCTCGGAGTGCGCCCATTAGCTGTGTGCATGGGAGGTTCTAATTTCGAGTCTAGTGTTTCTGGCTTGGCACAGGACATGCGCCACGTTACGATTTCTGATTTTCGTCTTTGTCAGCTTTGTCTGCAGGAGAAGGGGAGAGGGATGGGGAGAGAGAGCAGGGAGTGAGGGCGGTTGCAGTGCGCCCTCGTTTCGGGTGCGTAAGTTGAAATTTCAATTCATCGGATTTGCCGGGAATTGTTTTTGATACGTGCCTTGGACATTGTCCCTTCTCCCCCCTTCTCACCGCTCGTGCTGTAAGGGGAGAGTGACAGCGGGGGGATAACTCTCTGCTAATGACGCCCCGCGTCAATGTCATTTACCAGGAGCCAATGCCAGAGCCACGGGAAAGGGCAAAGGGAAAAGGGAAGGAAGGCAGTGCAATCAAGAGAATTGCCTGGCCTAATGGGTGTTAAATGTGCTCGAAACAGATGCCCAAATAAATTAAATTAGCGGAGCGAAGCACTTCAAATGCCACTAAATCGGAATCGGAATCGGCAACTGTTTCAATGGGGGAGGGGGAGTAAAAGCAGAGCAAATAAAATTGGATTAAAAAAAAACACTATGAAAATAAAGGGAAAAATCGATAATATGTTACAATGAAATCCAATAGGATATTTACTACTCTAAACGGATAAACAAGCAATATAACATTTTAAAAATAAAAGCAGAATAAATAAATACATGTGATAAATGGATTGTACTAATTTAAATTGTATTAAATCGTATTGTATTAAATCCAACATTTTCAAAATATCAGAATACTCAAAAGATTCGAGAATTAGGATATTCCATTGTTAGCACTTATTTATTAAAATGGTTGAATTCAAAAAGATATAATGGAAATAAAGGGAAAATCGATTGTATTTTGAAATTAAACCCAAATAGATATTTCATACCTTAAGCAATAATATTTATTATAATTATTATTAATAATATTATTGAAATTAAATTAAAAGTAGCAGGGATACACTATAATGGAAAAATATATGAAAGATATGTACAAGATATATCCATGTAATAAAATTATGCGCTTAAAAATAGCATCGCTAGTGTAAAAGTTATGAATTTATACCTCATAAGGCAATCATTTAAGTGGATTGTAATTATTTTCTCTGTATCTTCTTTTTGTTCTTCTCTCTGCAAATATCTTTGATTATGAATCTAGTCTACCTTATTATATTTTAAACAAATACAAAAAATTCCCAAGTTTCCTTCCTGATATTTTAATATATTAAAATCCTTGCTCTACAAATTCAGCTGCTCAAACTAATCGTAGCAGATGCAGCTGCCCAACAAGAACAACAACTAATTTTCCTGCAGCAACAACAACAACAACAACTGCAGCAGCAGCAGCATCATCGCCAACAGCAGCAACAGTTGCTCTCGTCGCGACGAATGAATTAAATAAAGTTATCAATGTTCGGGTTTTTTTTTTGGTTTCTTCTTCTCTCTCCCCTTCTTTCTTCTTTATGTTGTTGTTGTTGTTGCTCACTTCATGGTGCGAGTATTCAAATAAAAAGCAGAATTTATAATTTATGGCTTCACGCAATTAGCGCTAAAATGTATGCAAAGGGATATTGAAATCACAATTTCGAAATTCTGGCATAGTCGGGTGAGCAGCACGGACAGGACCTTAGATCGCGTTATGGTGCGCATAATGAAGCCATCGCCGCCGGCGGCATCGTCGTCGTCGTTGCTGACCGACCACAGCAGCAGCAGCAGCAGCAGCAACAACAACAACGACGACGACGACACTCTCGATGACTTCCATGTTTCCACGCTTTTCACTTTCAATTGTAGCTCAACTTTTTACTATTTCATGAGCTGCGCCTCTCTCTCTCCCTTTCTCTCTCTCTCTGTCTCTCTTAACAATTGCGCCGCCAAAGCAATAAATCTTCTTGTACAGAAATAAAAAAAAATTCGTGTTTGTTGCGTGCGCTTTTGGCGACGCCAGCGCCGACGCAGGCAGCAGCGGCAGCGGTATATTTGTATTTCATATGCATGGCGGTAATTTTTGTGATTATGTTGTTGTTGCTGCTGCAGTCGCTGAAATTCAAGTTCAGCCTGTTTCCCACCAACAAAAAAAAAAAAACGAAATGCGAAACACAAACAACATTCGAAAGGGTTTTCAGCTAAACAAACAGTCGGAAAGTTGCCTCGTCTACTCCAACCCCAACCCCAACACCAACCCCATGCCCCTCCCCTCGCGCACACACATGGAATATATTGTTTCATATTATATATTCATGACAGCAATTATCGGCACAAAATCAAAGGCGCCATGCCACAAATTTTGTATTTCTATTATTTATTTACAATTTCAATATCAATTCCAATCCCAATTCCATTCCATTCCCATTCCCCATATTCATTTTCATTCCGATTCCCATTCCCAATTCAATTTCAATTCACTTTGTAAGCTTATCATTTGCGTTCCCAATAAGTTGGATATCATTTGTATTTATTAGCTTTTAATTTGCCCCAATGTGCGTCTAATTTATGCAGTTTTTTTTTCATTTTCATTTTCTTTTTTTCTTTTTTTTTCATTTTCATTTACTGTCAAAATGCCTTGACTGCAATTATTTCGTTATTACTTCATTTCCCAGTCGGCAACATGTTGGCAACAAGCTTGCACTGTGCACGCAACATGTTGGCAGCAGCACGCTAGCAACATGTTTAGTTCAGCTACAATGCGCGCCATATCGAAGTTTTTAGTGGAACTGGGAGAAATTAATAATGAAATATAAATAAAAATTTAAAACAAAAAAAATAATGTGCTGCATTTCTAAAGTCTAAAATGAAAAAAAAAAAAGTTATTAAATTTATTTAAAAATATTATTATATATTTGTAACTATAACTAAGCTGCCAAGTGGCTTATTAGATTAACTTCCATGCAACTCAGTTTCGCACCGCTTCTACGCACATGACTCGCGCTGTGCCTTGCGTTGTGTTGCCGAAAAAAACAATGCCGCCATTTATCATTTTCTGTGTTGCCGGCTCGCTCGCTCATTCGCCAGTTCGCTGGGGCGAGTCGGTTCGTTTGGCCACGCAACATGTTGCCGCATGTTGCTGCTGGTTTGTTTGTGAATCCGAGAGAAACATGTTTACGAGCGTTTACGGTTAGTTGTGAATGAATGAACGTGCCAAATAGACGTGTTGCCGCCGCTGCTCGGGTACTCGTTTCTTCGCGAACTTCATTCCAAACTGACGTAAATTTTCGTCTCGTGTCGAACAAAAGAATCGAGGAAAATAAAAATAAAAATAATAATAAATAAAAAAGATATTTGTGCATTCCAAGGAGGTTCTTGAGACAAGGAGACCTGTAGAAAAGAGAAATAAATTAAGAATTTGTGCGAATTATTGGCGCAAAATGTTTGAGAACAATTCGCGGAATCGTCTGAGCAATATTTGTGCGCGAAAATGACATGGAAAATACGTAGAAAATCGTATGTGGACTGACAAAGCAGCCGCAACTGAAGAGGAAAATAAAAACAAAACGAAACGAATTAAATTCAATCAAATTGATTTTTGTTAACAACAACAATTGCCTTATCAGCAACAGCAGCTCCAACTCTCCTCTCCTCTTTTGTTTTTCTGCGGGGGCTGAGATGTCACCGGCACTGGGACATCGACATCATCCTCAGCAACATCATCGACTGGAAGTCATTGGCAATTTTTGGCGCTGGCTCAGCAAAGCAGCGGAGCAGCAGAGAACCCCAACCAGCACCACTGCCCGTTCCCGTGCCCGTGCCCCAAGCCAAAGCTGAACCCGAATCGCAGGCCGAAAGACCAAAACCTGAAAAACTCTGAACGCAGCTGATAAGCAACGTATGCTGATAAGCTGCGACTGCGACTGCGACGGCGACAGCGACAGAGACGGAGAGAATTGATTTTGAGCGTGGCATAATATACAATATATTTGTTGTTTATGGGTAGAAAACGCAAGTCGACCCGTCAACATCGAAATTATTTGCGTTTGCGTCTTCTCGTCCTTTCGTTTATCGTTCTGATTGCCATCGTTGTGGCGCGAGTTTTGTTCATTTTGCTTTTATATCGTTTGCAAAATTTCAAGAAATTCAAAAAGTTAATCTCACAATTCGCAAAACCAACAACAATTCATAATAATAACAAAAACTCAAAAACATCAAAACATTCGCAGCGTGTTTCATTTGGTGATTTCTCCATGTACATATGTGTGTGTCCGTATACGTGTCTATAGTATATTAATCGTGCTTAGTTATCGTTTATAAACTCACCAAAAAATTGTGATTGTCGATTTTGTAAATAATAATAAGGCAAAGCGAGAGAGAGATCGAACAGCAACAAAAAAAAGTCGGTAAATTTAAGTGTAAATCTAACGAAACGTCGACGTTTTTAAAAAGAAATTGTGATATTATATATATATATATATAAAATTAGAGATACGCGCATCTACAGAAAACCACGTCGAATTGTATATATAGCCAAGCGTATATAAACATCACTCTACTATATAAAGAAGGAGAAACACAACCAAATCATAAATATTTACGCACTAAACTAAGCTGAGCAGAGTACACAAGAATATATATATATAAATTGATATATATATACTACTATATATACATATATATTTTGGGCACCGACTTTTTACACCACCAACAAGACAACAGCAACAAGACAAGAATTATATATCGCAAAAGACACGAAAACAATCACTGAACTAAGGTAAATATGTGCTCCAGTATATTGTGTCTATAGGAAAGGAAATACATAAATAGAATTAATTCAAATGTCTAATATATATATTTAGAAACTTTATCATATGTTAAGTAAAATATGAAAACATTTCTAAGAACTTTTTTTAATTTGTGATAATATTCAAATCTCTGGGACTCGCATAACTAATGATTAGGAATATTTTGAATTTTTAAAAATAATATTATAGAAAACTCTCTTAATTTACTTGAATTATCTCAGATCCGCCATTTTCACATCATATTCTGCATAATATTTAATCATATTTATAACGTAATAATTCTATTGATATTAGTTCACAATAAACAACAATGCAGCAGCGGTATTCCCTTCGATAAGCACACGATGATGATGATAATAATCAGACATATAATTGATGGGGGGCTGTGCGAAACGAGACGAAGTGAACCGTTTGACGTTATTCATGGCTAGTTGCAATTTAATTAGATCATTAAAGCAGTTCATAAATCTTTTCGAAGTTGCCAGACTGCCAGACAGAGAGCGCCAGATACGTTTTACAAAACAAATTAGCTGTAATCGCAGATCGCAGATCGCAATTCGCAACTCACGAATCGTAAATTGTGAATTGCAAATTGTGAATTGTAAATTGCGGGCTAAACACTTGCGCGGTTCAATAATCAAACAAGTTGTTCTAAGTAAATGTCACAATTGAATAAAACGAATGAGTACTCAACATGAAGCGGATGAGCAGAGCGAGCGAGACAGACACACAGATGACAGGCAGACAGATAGAAAGAGAAAGAGAGAGAGGGAGAGAGATAGCACTTTACAAGCATATGAAATAATTAGCGCATCGAGATGAAACGATTCGAATGCTCAACAGATAAGAGAATGAGTGAGCGAGATAGACTCACTGCAGCTACAGCATTACACTACACTCACACACTCAGACACTCATACTGAGACACTCACACACTCACATGCAAACGGTCATAAATCATTTCTCGCTCATATTTTTAGTTTTTCTGCTGTTGAATCTATTGAGTTCCATTGCACACGAATATGTTTACACACCGACGCATCTGAGTGTGTGTGTGTGTGTGTGTGTGTGTAGTGTGTGTGCTTGGGTGTGCGAATAGTAATAATGATGTGCCACGACATGGCGTCAAGTATTTATGCAACAATAACAATTACATTAAACGGAAACTGCAAATAAAAGGAATAAATAAAGTAAGATTTAAACTTGACGCGAAAATACCCTGCAAGGAAAAATATGAAAAGGTTGTTACGTTCATTTATAGAATTAAATTTGCCATATTTAGCAAACTATTAAATACACAAAATATTATTAAATATAAATATTATTATCTTAATTCTTTAAGTCTGTTTTGTATCTAAATGAAAATCCTGATATATAATTTTATTTATCCTATGATTTTTCTAGACTATAGAAAACATAAAAAGACTTTTATTAACTTGAGATAATCATGATTGAGATACCATGCTTGGTATAATATGCAGGGTATTCAAACTTACTGCAAATTACACGTTTCTATTTATTTATTATTGTTGATTAATTGACATGTTTATTAATAGATAATTATAGACAGATATTTACGGAAATTATCTTTATGATCTGACACAGTAGTTGAAAATTCTCCAATAGAAATAATAATTTAGAAGATTCCTCTTAGTCGAAAGTTAAAGTTAAAATAGGGTTCTTCCAATTCCGAAATCTATTGAAATCAATTTTCTGTTTTCAATTTTCATCATATTTTTTTCAATTTCCACATTGATTGAGAGAACATTGCAAAAAGTCGTTTTTATATAGTACATTGAACAGGCCTGCGAGCTGGGGAGCTGAGCCAAGGCTGACCGAAACATTTTATAAAACAAAACAAAATAAACGAAAAAAAGAAAAAACAAAAAAAGAGAAGAGAACTGCCAACTGTTTGTTTGGCAAAACTAAACCAGGCTCGCAACCTCCAGACACGCGGTCAGCGGGAGAGTGAGAGAAGGAAAAGGGGGATGGATTGGGGAGGGAGGGGGGAGAGTAGTGCAGCCTCTGGGCCAAATGGACGAGTGGACAGTCGACCCAGTCAGGCAGCCTCTTTTGTTGCTGTCACAGTTGCTGCTGTTGCTGCTGCTTCTCTTGTTGTTGCTGCTGCTGTTGCTGTTGCTGCTGTTGTTGCTGTTGCTGTTGCTGTTGTTGCTGTTGTCTATCGGTTTCATAAGTTCTATGAATAAATTTCCATAAATGTGTTTATTTTTTGCCGCCACTGTCGCAGCTGGTTGAGTGCTCAATGCGCTACTAAGGTAAAATACAGGCAATACACTCATGAGTGTACTCATACCTCAGACTCATATTCAGTCTGCGACTCAGACAGAGGAGTCGCATGTGCCGACGGATGCAACAAAAGCGGCGCATGCAAAATGCAAAATGCACAAAACAATTTTCAATATAAGCATCAAGTGACTAAAATTGTTGTAGCAACTGTTGTTGCTGTTGCTGTTGCTGTTGCTGTTGCTGTTGCTGCTGTTGCTGCTGTTGCTGCTGCCGAGCGTGTGTTGGAAGCGACAGTTTGACTGACATTTTTCTAGCATATCGTTTACATATTCGTTAGATTTTCCGACGCATTTGCAGTTGTTGCTGTCGATGTTGTTGCTGTTGTTGCTGCTGTTGCTGCTGCTGCTGCTGCTGGTGCATTAGTTGTTGCTGCTGCTTGTTGCTGGCGTTGTTGAACATGCTGTTATATTGCATTACAACTCATACGCAACTCGGCCCAAGCTGAGCTTCTGCACACTGCACAAACAAGTGCACACAGACTGTCAAGTGCACACTCGTTGAGTGTGTGAGTGTGTTCCCCGTGTGTGTGTGTGTATCTGTGTGTACTTTACATCTGTGTGCGTAGGTGTGCCGCCATGTGACTCCTGCTGTCACTGGCAGTTTGTCGTTGCAGTGTGCCTGCGTCTTATTAAAAATTAATTTGCCACACACAGCAGACACAGCGCACAGTGTGCCCAGCTGCAAGTGCACTCACTCACACACTCACTCACACTCATACACTCACACTAATTGCTTTATAATGAAGCTGTCATTGTCACCTGTCGCCGATAATCTCTAACAAAATATGCCGCACTCACTCGCACACACAGCATCAGTTAGTGATGACATAATTTGCGAGCAAATCGAATACACTCAGTACTCATTCCGCACTCATTCAACATTCAACATGCGAGCACATAGAGACAGCGATTACTCGATGACTGTGTTGTCGATTTCGATTCCGATTAATCTGCCATTAATTTTGTTGCTTTTTTTTAGTTTTTTTTTGGCTATGTCAGCGCTCGCTTAATCAAAGCAGCTTGGGAAGATTTTGTAGCTGAACTAGTTCCCATTGAATGCGAATTGAGTGTGCTGTCCCCCCCTGCCTTCTCTCCCCGCCCTTCTTCTCCTCCTCTCTATGCTGCTCATTAATTTGCGTCTAAGTTTAACCTATAGGAGGGAGCACAATAGATTTGTCACGTCTAACATCGTCGCCAGAGCAGCGTGTATATATATCAGATATAATCTGGTTTGTCTTTAGCAAGATCTACAACATGCACACCCTATAAATTGTTGCCAACTATGCGAACTCGTCCTGCTTGTACCACATCAATCTGACATTAATATCTGGGCAAAGAAATACATAACTTTCTTATGTTCAAATTTAAAGTTTATAGGTCAACTAGAGGCGGACTAAGGCTGCGATATCACATTTATCGATAAACATGACGATAGTCATAACTTTCTTATGTTCAAATTTAAAGTTTATAGGTCAACTAGAGGCGGACTAACGCTGCGATATCACATTTATCGATAAACATGGCGATAGTCATAACTTTCTTATGTTCAAATTTAAAGTTTATAGGTCAACTAGAGTCGGACTAATGCTACGATATCACATTTATCGATAAACATGGCGATAGTCAACTGTTTCTCCCGCTTCCTTTTCTTTTCCTTTCCCTTGCCAATTCTAATCGTGCTTGAATTACAATTGGCTACTCTAGAAAGCAGCCAGTGTTGCCCTTTTGAAAAATGTAGCCAGTGTTGCCCCATGCAGTTGGGTTTTTGGGTCAGGCCGCGCAACATTTGTTGTTGCCGCTGGTGTTGCCATTAACATTAATGTGCTCGCTATTGTTGGCCAGCAGGCAGCAGGCAGCGCAGGATTAGGCAGCAGGAACAATGCGAAAGGGCCAACAATGGACTTGGCCACGTTAATGATGACACGCGCTGCCTGCGGAAGGCTAAAAAGATCGCAACGTCAACAAATTAACATACAAGTACAAGGCGAATGGCGAGACGCCAACGCAGATGTTGTTGTTGTTGTTGTTGTTGTTGCCGGTACAAATAAGGCGAGTGGACAAAGCCAGCAGCGGGGAGCAGGGAGTGGGGAGTGGGGATTGCCGCGAGGGGATTAACTCAATTGCACTCGACTGTCAGCCAAATGCAGCGACGGCAACAAGTTGCCAACTAGCAGCAAATAACTTAATTAGCCCAGAGTGCTATTGTTGCTGTTGTTGTTGCTGCTGTTGTTGCAGCTGTTGTTGTGGCTGTTGTTGTTGCTGTTGTTGCTGCTGTTGCAGTTGCAGTGGCAGTGTCACTGCACAGAACTAGGATCAGGCGTAGGAGCTGTCGTAGTTGTCGAGCCACAATTAGCCTGAGCCAAGTAAGCGCGAAAAGCTGCTTGTTTTGCTATGACTCTCAGGCTATTCGACTGTTAGATACCCTGCAGGGAATGCTTAAATAAGTTTTATCTAACTCGTAGCATAGCTAACCTATTTATGTTTTTTTAAAACTTGATAGTTTGTGACATAATCAGCAGGGAATCGACTTAGACATATCTGTCTATCTTTCTTCTTTTTAAATGCTTTTCAGTCTGCCTGTTCTTCTCTTTGAACACCTAGATCTCAAGAACTACTAAATCTAGGGTCCCCAATATTTGTAAAAATAATTGTAATATCTGAAAGTTTATTTTAAAATCTGTCCACGCCTCTTACGCCCCTGTAAAGAACTAAAAACCCCACTTTATTATCGTTTATGATATGTTTATTTTTGGTATGTAGAAAGATTACTACCATTTGAATGATTTATTTTAAATTAAATAAATATGCAAATTATATGTATAATATTTATATTCAAAATTGTCTTCTGCAGTCAAAATTTAACTGTTATTCTTTATACTTTTTTCTTTATTATATTTAAGCATAAAGGCTCTAAATAAATTTTATTTAAATTTTATAATTTAAAAATCTGCTGAGATATCTATTTAATTATATAGCCCTATCTTTATTATATTTAAGAATGATTGCTCTGAATATTTTATCTGTAATTTCATATCTCATTTACAAATCTGCTGAGATATCTAGTTTAATATATACCTAGAAATAGATACACGTTTACATGTTTACATCGTTTCAATTTTTATTGAAATTTATTTACACTAAGCGCGCGCTTCTTTCACCCACTTTCGCCATTTTGCTTGCCAGTGTTGCCTCCCCTGCTCAATTATCAGTGAGTCTCTCGTCTCAAGGCTTTTGTTTTAATTCGGAATCGGGTTTTTAGTGTCGCATAATTGTCGTTTTCCTTTGAACTGCAGCGCCTGCAATTTGCTTATCGCCAGCGATCGCGATTGCCAATGGGGAGCTCGACTTGGGGCCGAGTACTTATTGTTGTTGTTGCTGTTGTTGCTGCTGTTGTTGCTGCTGCTGCTGTTGCTGTCGTGTTGTCATTGTCGGTTGGCGCTGTCTTCTTCGCTGCCGTGGGCCTCGAGTACATTTCAATTAATTAACATTCAGCTGCACATGCGCAGCGTCGGCTGGCGACGAACTTGTCGGTAGCTTCAGCCTTAGTTCAAGTCGCTATCTGGCTGTCTCTGTCTCTGTCACTGTCTCTCCGTCTCTGTCTGGCGTCTCGTCGACTCAAAAGCGGATACCGAAAATTGCTGATTGCGCTCAGATAAACTCATTTACAGCGGTTAAATGCCACCGGCGGCGCACATTTCCAACACTTTCGGGCGGTCCGCTGCTCTGCGAGATTGACTGGAAAACGTGGAACGTGGAACATGGAGCATGGACGTGGCGGCGTCTATGACTGTGTAGCGTGTGCTAGAGATGAGTGCGTGCCGTGACACGACCCGATACTCTATACTTAGTATCTGCAACATTTTGCCCAATTTAATTATGGTTATTCAGCTCGAAATTTGTCTTAAATTATGCAGCAAAAATGACTCAAAGTTGCGTTCGTAATTTCACTTAAGTACACAGTAAAAAAGAAAAATAAAAAACACGCTTAAGTTGCCATCTTTAATTTACAGTGTAAGCTGCCGTTGTTGCTGCAAGTGAAGCTTGTGATTGACAACAGCGACCCCGCTGATGCTTATCGCTGCACACGTTTCTTACCCGTCCCCCTGCTTGGCTCCTCCTATTGGCCTGGCCTGGCTTTGTGTTCGTGTCCAGCTCTGCAAATTGTCATGTTGTTGCAAGCGGCAGAGGGGGGCAGAAAGGGGAGTGGGCAATGGGGCAGATGCTTATCGCGACGTCACGTTACAAATTTTATGCCAGCGACATTAGAAAAATGATTGTAATTAGCACAAGTCGAGGCAGGCAGGGAGAGAGAGATATAGATAAAGGGATAGGCAGCAGGCAGAGAGAGAGAGAGAGAGAGAGAGAGAGAGAGAGACAGAGTAAGGTGCCGCAACTGAGAGTGCAAAGTTGAGAGTGCAGAGTTAAGAGTTACGCGTGAGTTCGGACGCAGTTGGTTGTGGCTGACACTTAATCCTTAGCACAAACAACCAACGCCGCCAATATCCTGTACTGACACACACACACACGCATACACACACACAACACACGCAGAATACACTGAGAACATATGCCAGCGGCAGATTATGAAAGGCAACCCCGTGTAAAGTGTAAAATGTAAAATGTCTTAATGATAAACAAACAGAAAGTTTGTGGCATCCGTGACTGGTTAGGATTGCAGTGAAGTGAGTGGAGCAGCGGGGAGTGCGGCTGGGATGGCGGGTATTATAGGGTAGTGGGGGTAGGTAGATAGGTGGAGTCATATTGATAGAGGGTTCGCTGGCTAAAGTTGCCTCGCATCGTTGAAATCTCTGAAAATATCTGTAAGCTTGTGTATATGTGTGTGTGCATGTGTACGTGTGTGCCTGTGTGTGTGTGTGTGTGTGTGTGGCATGAGGGTGTGCGTTGTGCGAAAGCTGAACCGTTTGAATGCCGTGCGACGCTTCGATTTTCTACTACACGTGGCGTATACGTAATATTCACTCGTTGTAAGCACAGTGGAGCAAAAGAGCTGAAATATTGAATGAAATGGATGAATACTAAAAAACTATTAAGATTAAACAATTAATTTAAATTTTTTAAATAATAATTAAAATTATATTTATCTAATTTAGAATTTATATAAAAGCTCTAAGTAAATTACTTTAATTATTATAATAAATCTCTTGCATTTTGTATTATTTTGATATGCATTGCCTATGCATTTCCTGAGCCTATTTAAATTTCATGCACATTGTCCCACTGTGCATATAGTCTTCGCTTGGTTGCTTGTTGAAAATTTATTCACAATTCTTTATAGACGAGTGTTTTTTTTTCATACCTGCCCCCTCCCTCTCTTTCCTCTTCATCGCTTTGGTTACAATGAAATTGCATGTTGGCACGCAAAGGTTGCTGTTGTTTTAGTTTGTTGTTGTTGTTGCTGTTGCCACCGTTGTTGTAATGTCTTCTTATTATGCTGCGACACTGTTGCGGTTTTCCATATACCTCCCCCCATACTTAGCCAGGGATACAGTGGGTAGAAGGGAGTCAGTGGGTACCAGGTGAGGTAACACGCCACGGGTGGGTGGGGCCGGGTAGGGTGGTGCGCTCGTTGGGGTTATTGGTAAATAAACCGTCTGAGCGCGCAAATTTCGTACTAAAAAAAAAAAAAAAACAGAAAATAAAATAAAATATGGTTTCAGTATCTGTCGAAGGGATCGTGTATGCGGCTAATACTAATAACATGCAATTTCCACCAGCAACAACACGCATGCACATGCCACACACAGCGCACACACACACACATACACACACATACGTAACACACACTCTGGCCGAAAGGGAAGCAGGTGAAAAGTAAACCATTTGCATGAACACCAAGCAAGCTGGCAACGTGCAACTTGCCACCAACTGGCGACGTCTCTGGCAACCCGCCGAGCCACGGAGAAAGCCACCAGAGCCACCAGAGGCGAAGGTGTTGAAAATTAGTGACTGTCTGTGGCGGCCACCAAAGGGAGAAAGACCCAGAGAGAGAGAAAGAGAGAGAGAGAGAGAGAGGCGCTCTCGGGCGGTGCCAGACACCGAGCTGGGCAACAGCTGCTGCCGGCGGGAGTTATCGATTGCTCCTAGGTGAAATTATTCATAAGCCAAAAAATATAGTATATATATTAACATATGATATGAGAAATACCCCAGACAAGTTAGTCGCTACTTGCAATATCTCTGAATAAACTGAGCTACAATTGACATTGAGTAAGTCTCAGATAAACGATAACATCGCATTCAACTAATCGATCTGAAATTGTAGACATATTTAAATTATTGTGCTGACAATTATTAAATAGTTCTCCAGACTGAAACTAGTTGAGAAATCTGCATTTATTTGCATTGATTGTTCCCCTTCTTTCTCCCTCTTTCTTTCCCTCTTCCAATTCCATTTGCTTCGTATTCTCGAAAACAATAAACGCAATTCTCTTAATCATCATCTGGCTGAGAGATCGCAGATCGGGCAAGAACTCAGCGTTGAAATAATTTCATTTCATTTGCATGCCATGGAGAATATTTCTCATCGAGAGGGGCAACTTTTGTGACGACAACTTTACAATGTGAGCAAAACGAGCAGCAGCAACAACAGCAACAGCAGCAACATCAGCAGCAGCAGCAGCAGCAACAACTGAGGCCAGCGGCAGGCAGAGGCAAACATGAATAAAATTTGCGTAAAAGTGGACAACTAGCAAATAAAAGACAGAGAGGGAGAGAGAGGAAGAAAGAGGCAGAGAGAGCGAAAGAGAGGGGTGATGAGTGGCAAGGGGAAAGCGAGCGAGCGAGCGAGAGAGTGAGCAACATTTGAATTGGAGACATCGCTTGGACTTTGGGATTCGTTGCGAATGTGTTTGTGCCTCTGTGAATACTCAGGCGAATGTGAATGCGAGCTGTGAGTATGTGTGTGTGTGTGAGTGTGAGTGTGGATGCTTAATAAAATAATGCGACAGTAGGAACGACAAACGACAATCACGTTGAAGATAATGAAGATAATAATGATGAAGATCGAGTCGGTGTGTGTACTCACACTGAGTGTATATGAGTATATTCGCGAGTGTGTGTGTGAGACTGGGTAAATTTGCTGGTGTGTGGCGCAGAGTGAATTAATGGCTTGATTGAAAAATTTGTTCTCACCACGAGAGTTTCTTTGTTGGACAAATTGAACGACTTTTCGCCGATTTGCCAGAGTGCCAGAGTGAAATGGCAGCAGCTCAGGCGGCATGGCAACTCTATAGGGTTGTTGCTTAGTATTTTAATTTAAATTCCCTATACTTGAATTTATTTTACCTGATACCTGCAGTTAATAACTCACTTGTCGCTGAATAAACACATTTAGGAACTGTTTCATATCATTACGCAAAACTCCTCAGCAAAAACATGTTCCCCAAGGAGCGCTTTAACGTCAGATCTCTGACTTTCCTGACTTCGCACCTCGTTGTCCATTTGCGGTGCATTTCCAGTCTGAAATTAGCATTTTTCCTGGACATTTCAATGCGTTTATTACGGAGCAGGCAATCGCACTGCGACTGCCAATCAGAAACAGAAAAGGCACAAACCAAATTGAAATGGTAAAAAGCCAGAGAACGTCGAAAGGGTTTGACTGCTAAATACCCTGCTACAACTTTTAAAAGTACATGTAAATGATAATATAGATTATTTAATTAATTTTGCTTTATATTAAGTGTTGTTTAAAATAATATAAGAATATTTGATTGGCATCATTTTAAAAGATTTAAAGAAACGATCTTATATTGCCTTAAAATTAGTATACCCTTTTTTTATCCAATTCCAAAGGGTATCACGCGGGGTGGAAACAAAAAAAAACAAGTTTCTCAAACTGTTGCCTTCTCGGGGAAGCTGCTGACCAAGATGTTGTCTCTTCTCTGCCTGCTTGGAGCACTGCCTCATCGACTCGTTCCACTGGGGCACTAATCAATTTCATATCAATTTGTAAATTTGCAATAATTACGATAATTAGCTGCGAATATCAGACGATTCCCAATGCCGATGCGCTCCGACTTCGACTCCATCTGCGACTCCGACTTGGAGTCTCGTCTTTCGAGACGAGGCAACTCGCCCCTTGTCCGGCTCAAAATGCATTCAAAGAATGCGTCGAGGTGATAATGAGATTTTCAATTCAATAAAACGTCAAGCGACGCATTCGCATTCGCATTCGACTTCGCACCGAACGTTGCCAATTTTGGCTGTTGCAGCACGTCCAGAAATCTCTGCATGAATATTTCATTCAATTTACACTTGGCCCGCCACTTTTGCACTTTTTGCTGCCTCCACTCGCCTGGCCTGGCCCGGCCTGGTCTGGTCTGGCTTGCTCTGGCCTGGCCAGAAGGAGCGGCTAATTAAGTAATTTTTTTTTCCACCCATCTGGCAAGTTGTTCTTGGCTTTTATGGCTGCTTAATCAACACGGTCTTCTGCAGGGAGTGTGAGCAGAATTGTGATGTTGTTGCTTGGGTCTCTGCAGTTGAGTCCTGCTTAATTGCTTCTTACGGCCGATTAAGTGTGTGTCCTGCTCGAGAGGCACGAATCGAACACAGGAATTGGATGCACTCGAGCTTGAAATTGTGTAAACTGTTCCAACACTTGACTCTGGCCATGACATCGAGTTAAGATGGGGGAGAATTATAGAACAACTGCTAGAAATGAGTTGATTAAGAAATATATGATATATATTTTATATAATTATTATTTTTTCTAATTAATCTATAAATTGACTATTAATTTCTTGACTTTCATTAACATTTCTCAATCTTTTCTCTCTCATTTCAGGTAAATCTTCGCTAGGCAAACAAACTTCTGTGTAGTAAGTAGAAAATAAAAGAGGAAACTCATTTATATGCATTTTCCAATTTTACTATTATTTCCAAATTCAAATACAGTAATTAAATGAATGCAATCCATCCCATCCCCTTTGCTCTGATAGTGGAAAATGGGAAAACTTCGATGCTCAGTAACGAGAAAAACCACCCCATAAGACATACGCACACACACACACACACACTCACACATGCAGACAGCTAAACGCACCGGGAAAACTTACCCCGTGGACGGGGTTGTTTTTCCGATTTGCGCGCCTGTGAAAATGAAAATGAAAATCCACCCGTGCTCTGCGGCGGCTGCGATTACGTTGTGCTAATGCCATTTTTAGTTTTCCATCCATATGGCCGGACCGGGTGGACACACTGGCCAGCTGGACCCAAGCGAACCGGAGTCTCTGCCGTATACGAGCCGCAGTTACTGCCTTATCTGCTTGCCAGGGTTGCCAGGCAGCTTCTTCTTGGTTGTCGCTTGTTGCGTTGGCTCGTTTTGCAGTTATCTCAGCCCTCCCACACGCATTCGCACACACACGCACAACTCCCGTGGGCATACACAACTAAATCTCAGTATCTGTATCTAATGCGGGGACAACTCGCTGACCATGGCCATCGAGCATATTGCCACAGCCACAAGTTGCTGCCAAAAAACGATAGCCAAATTGCAGTTGAAATTCATTTATCGATTAAACAGCTGAGGCGGTGGTGGGAGGGGGCAGAGTGTGGTAAAGTTTGTTATCGGTTTGGGAAGGCGAGAAAAAAAAACTGTCAGCTAACCAAGCGCAGGTTAAAAGATATTTAATTTATAAACTTCAAGTTCAATAAAAGTTATTTATTCATAAAATATTCGTTATACTATCGTATTGACATTGCTTACGCAGCGATTGATTTTCTGAACTTTTCAACAAGTTGCTCAAGAGTGTAGAGAGCTTTACAATTTTAAATAAATCGATAAAGGTATTTTGGAAAAGTTTTTAATCGATTATAATAGAGAGAAGAGGGACTTAAAATTTAAAAAAAATCGTTGGAGATTTTTCAAATTCTTGTTATATTAAAAAAAAACATTTTAATCGACACAATTATTGATACCGAAAAGTTTTTAATTTTTTTTCTCATTATTTTGAATTTTACTTCTTATAAAAGTGTAAGCAGAGATTTAAAACAAACTCATAGAGGTCTATGTAATGTTTATTATATTAAATCACAGTATAAATCGATAGGGTAATCGAAAAACTACACAAAGCGTAAGCCGATTGGAGAGCTTTAAATTTAAAATAAATCAAATAAATATTTAGAGATTTTACTTCTATAGATGCCCTGTAAAAGATTGAAGTTTACTCGAAAGACTTCCCTATGGCTCACCGAAAACTCTTAAGGTTTTTTTCCGCGTGCACTGAAAATATTTAAAAATTTTAAGTACTCCCTACTAATTATTTCCCCATCCCTGCAGCTCAACAAGTTGCATTTAAGCGTGATTTTCATACATTTTCATTAGTTTTTGAATGCATTTCGGGTGAATATTTCGCAGTTGGTTTTCATTTTTTTTTTAATTCTCGCCCATTTATAATAATTAAGCTAAATGGACCACAGGGCAAGGGACAGCTGGATGGTGGTAGGAGGGTGACAAGGGAATGCGCGAGGTGAGTGAAATTTTTTTAATTAGCAACAACGCCAAAGCCAACCGTTGCCACTTTTCGACGTCGCAGTCGCAGTCGTCGTTGACGTTGACGCTGGCGTCAGTGGTCGCTGCGGTGTTGCAACACGTGCACAGTCAACGGCAACGATGGTTTAGACCAAGGGCTAGGGGGGCGAGGAGGGGGAGACAGACAAGGCCTCCTCGGCCTCGTTTCCCCAGTTAAATCCCCAATGGGATCAGGGCATTTTCGGCTCGGCGAATTAACCGCGCACAGCGACAGCGAAAACTACTTTGGCAAGGTGTCAGCTGCGCATTAGGCATGGCCTACCCCCCCCTCCGGCCTCCGCCTCTGCTGGTCACCATCCCTCAAGTCACATGCCTCTGCTCTCTGCTGTATTCCCTGATTCCCGACGTCGTCTGCTAATGGGCGTGTTTGTGCCGGGCCGTGCCGGGGTGGCAACGCTGGCAGCTCGTCATGTTGCAAACTAATTTCGTGAAAGTTGACATAGAAGCACATGTGAAATCAGGCAGGGGGTGTGCCCAGGCCCAGTAGGGACAAGGGGGGAGGGGCAGGTTGCCACAACAATGCCCAATGGAATTGTTTCATTCGTTGTTGTTGTTGCTGCTGCTGCTGTTGTTGTTGTTGTTGCTGTGTTTTGTGGCGTTGACTAAATTAACATTGACGTGTGCGTTGCTGCCGCTTCAAGTTGCCACATGTGGCATGGCAGTTGGAGCCGCTACTAGCTCTGTTTATTTTTTGTTTCTTTTTTTTTTCCCCTTCTCTTCTCCTCTTCTTCTCCTCGTCGCGCTCGTGTTGTGTTGGCAAACCAAATGAAATATTCACACATTTTCCATTTTCCATTTTCCATTTTATATTTTGACTTGTAGTTGTCGTTCCATGTTAACACAGCGCCCCATCCCTCCACACCCCCCTCCCCCTCTTTAACTGGCAGCGTGTGCTTTTAGGGGGGGGGAGGAGACACTTTTGTCCTGCCGTGTTGAAGCTTTGCGGCCGCATATGAATTTAACATTCTGTGTGTGCTTTTTGCGGCCCAAACATATATAATTATCATATCATAGCAAGAGGAGAGAGGGAGAGAGGGAGGGAGAGGGAGTGCGGTGCTACCTCAGTCTCGGGAGGGCAATGAGCGCGTCCTCTAAAAGGGATTTGGGACACGGCTGCGACGCATTAGCATAGATAGGCAGGCGAGTGCATGGATATAGCGCATGGAACCCAGCTAATGGAAGGTTACGCAGAGAGGGAAAATGGGAGAAAGAGAGAGAGAATAGTTAAGGCAACTTTAGGCACTACTTTATACATTAGACTCCTAGTAAATTGTCTGACAAACAGCAAGAATATTCTAGCTGCAATATAAAGATACATTTGTATCTTTGCTTGTAAGTGCGCTTAAATCAATATGAATTTTGCTCGACATATAGCAAGAATATTCCAGCTATAATATAAAGATACATTTGTATCTCTGCCAAGAGTGTGCTAAAATCAATATGAATTTTTCTCAACTTTTCAATTGTGCAACAATTAAAAACTTGTTTAGCTTTAGTGCAAAGTGCATGCAAAAGATACAAAATTAAAAAGATACAAAGATACTTTGACTACACGTTTAGCCAACGCATTTGCTGAGATGTTTCTTCACACAAGTCACTTAAGAGTGCACTCTGTGAGGCTAAAGATACAGATACAGATACAAATGCAGTGGCAGTTGTAGCTTACAGATGCAGATACAACTCGCACTTGTTGTTGCTGCTGTTGTTGCAAGTGTTGTTGTTACTGCAAGTGTTGCTGCTGTTGCTGTTGTTGCTGCTGTTGCTGCTGCTGTTGCTGCTGTTGCTGTTGCTGCTGCTTTCTCAGTCAAGTTCAGTACGCAATTTGTTTTTGGCGCGCATTTGATTTGCATTGTTGCTGCTGCTGCTGCTGCTGTTGTTGCAAGTGTTGCTGCTGCTGCTGCTGCTGCTCCCAAGGCATTTCACGCTACGCTGCATTTTCTATTTGTCGTTGGCAGGCGGCGGCGCCGACGCCAACGCGGGCGCGCCCAAGACGGAGCCAACGAGCCATTGCCAGACGGAAAGACGAACTGACAGGCGGACAGGCGGACAGACGGAGGGACAGACAGACAGACGGACGGACGGAGCAGAGAGACAGACAAAAGCCAAGTCAACTAAAGTCGTGTCATGGCAGCAGCAGCAGCAGCAGGGGAGGAGGGGGCAGCGGGGTACAGGGCGACAGCGACTGGGGCGGTCGCGTTTTCCATTTCGTTGAAGTGGAAAATATTTTGTAAATATTTTCATGTGTTTTTCTTTTTGCTTTTCTTTTGATTCTCTTTCTCTGTGTGTGTGTGTTTGTGCGCCTGCTGCCTCCGCAGTTGTTATTTCTGTAAAGCTGCGAGTTTATTTTTTGTGCCCGCCCCTCCCACTGCCCCTTCTGCCTTCCCTGCTTACCGCCCCCGCTGCCGTCAGCTTGTTGTGTTTTGTATTTTTACAAATATTTTGTGTAATCTTTAAAGCAGACAATGATGACAGCGACGACGATGGCGGCATTTTGTGTCACAGCCTGAAGAGTCTTCCCTCTCTCTCTCTGCCTTCTATCTCTTTCTCACTCCCTCTGCTGCTGTTGTTAGCTAAGTATTTAAGCACGTGCGCACAGTGGGGCCAAAGCGAGTGAGTTGCGCTGTGTATCTTACGCTAAAATGGACTCATATTTCGCGACAGGCCTGTTAGTCAGCAATTCAGCCAGCTCCGCCCCTCTGCGAACCCCTGCCCCCACCCCTCCCTCCGGTGTCACTACATAACACTGCTTAGTCCCCGTATTCGTATTCGCATTCTGTATTTGGACCCGGCCGGGTCCCGAAGTCACTGAGCCTGTCATGACATTCACTGCCTCTGGGCGACTCTTTTCGTTTTGTTTTAGCATTTTTGCAACTTGGCTTTCCTCATATTCTCTGCAAAGAAAAGGGAGAGACAGAGAGAGAGAGAGAGGGACAGATGAAAAAAAATATATAGAACAAAAGTTTTGCTCATGGCCTGTCGCTGTCAGAGAAGTGTCAGGCGGCAAGTTGAATAGGACAGGGATAGAGACAGGAAGACAGAGAAGAAACGAAGATGCCAGGGTGGGTAGGGGAAGACGGGGGTATGGGGCAGGGGCAGGCAGTGAGTCGACATGCGATGGGAAATGGAAACGAAATGCTCGATGAGGCCATGAGCAGGGGGAGAGGGGAGGGCGAAATCTCAACGATTTGAATAAGTAAATAAGCATCTATATGGAGCAGCATTTGGGGCAGAGGGGGAGGGCAGTGGGGAGGGGACAGTGGGAAAGCACATGGCTGCAGCTGACGATGACATTGTTAATGGCACTAAGTAAGGCAATAAAAGTAACTCAATGTGCATATACCCTATAGATGATGATGATTTCATTGCCTCTATAACGTATATGATTCTTAATTCTTATTTTATATTTCCAAGCCTTAATTTAAAAATTTATAATTTTAATTCATTTTAAATATTTTTTTTTCTTCAATTTACTCAATTCAATCATTTCATTTTATTTAATTTTAATTTAAAATCAAATTTTAATTTCAAGTCGACTGGCTTAGTTGACGTTAATTAAATAAATAAATAAATAAATGAGTCTAATCAGCAGTTTACTCGATTTACTTGCTGTGATTAGACTGGATAGACATCATCTTATATAGGGTTTTAATGCCTAATACCTTTGAGATCATGCGATACGCAATTAATTGCCAACTCAACTGGAATTAAACTAAACCATTTGATGTGCTACGTGCTGGGTTTATGATAACTTGGCATATACTCGTCTATCGATTGCCGATTACCACGCTCCGATAATCGCAGTCACTAAGAGACAATTAGCCAGGCAAGACAAACGTGGCCCAAATGGAAGAGAGACACGTAGACAAGGTTAATTGCTCTATTTTGGCCAGCTAACGCGCTGCTTTGTCCCACTGTCCCTCTGTCCTTCGGTTCGGGCAATTTCACGGCCTGCGTAGCTCAGGTACCTGTGGGTCAATGGGCCTCGACCTCTGCTGCTTACGCAACTGTTAAAAACAATTGCAGTCCCTGAGATTCTTATGCAATGCCAACTTTCACCTCGTCGCCCGCTGTGCTCCACAGGGTGTTCCAGGTACAGGTCGAAATGCAGTCTTCTTTATTCAATTGTGCGAGAGATTCTTTGCATGCTAGGAGGAGGTAGAAGTAGATAGATAGACGGAGTTTGAAAGTCATGCAGCACTTAATGCCATCTTATATATGATATACTGCAGTTTTACCTTACGTACCAACGGAACCACTCTAATAACAGCTATGTATATAAAGTCATGTATATTCAATACCTTAGGAATCTTTCACTGGCAGATATTATTTATGTGGTAATATTTCTTGAGCACATCATAAAATATACTTTCTAGCTTTAAAATAACACTTACAATTAAATTTTTATTGATACATGCAGGCGGTAGGGGGCGTGGCTAAATTCTAAAACAAAATTTAAGACACAACGTGTATGGAAAAACAATTTGAGGGCTCTAGCTCGTAAAGTTCCTGAGATCTAGGCGTTCATACAGACAAATGAGGGTTATATTAACTTGGCTGTTGAATTTGATGTAGAATATACTTTTGAATCCTATACGGACACCATAAAACATAAGTTAACACTTAAGTTTTCTAAATATCTAAATTTTCTCTAAATCGTTTCTAGTTTAAGAAACTTTCAAAAAGAAAAACCTGCGCATAAATTCCAGAAAAAAACAAGAGTGAAAGCTTAGAAATTTGCAATTCAACTCTGACCTTTTGGATTGAGTAAATCAAGCTTGTCTAAGCAGATTTCAACATGATTTTTAGCACTATAAATGTTTTATTTATGCCTAGCGACTCGAACTTAATGTGAACATTAGCAAAAAGCGAAGAAGAAAAATGAAACGAGAAAACAAGAAAAATGAAATTAAAATTTATGTTCGCTTTCGTTTGCGCAATAAAATGAAATTTAATTAACACTTAAGTCGAGACTCAAGACAAGAAATACGAAACCCGAAACCGAAAACCCCAAAAACATTGCAAATTGTTGACAACATTTTAAGCTGCGTTTTCTTTTGTCGTTGTCGTGGTCACTTGGTGGTGCGGTGGTTCGCTGGTTCCGTGGTTCGCAGACACCAAATTATAATTTTCACACGCAATCGCAAGGGGTTAAGAGGGGTTAGTAGGGGAGGGGAGATGTAGGGTAGGGGGAGGAGGCACTCGAAGTGGGGAGCTCTTTGTAATGGAGTCTGTTGCTGCTGCTGTGTTGTTTGCCTTTTTACTGGCTGCAAACGCACTTAACAATTCAATTGTGGAACAACAACAACAATGAGACGGAGGGAGGGAGAGATGGTATAGGGGCAACTGGGGAACCTGCTCTCTCATTAAAAGAGAAAAAACAAGAGAAGAAACAACAAGAAAACAGACGACTGCATTTGCACTTAACAAGAGCAGCAACAAAACCATCGATAAGACCCCAAACAGATCGGACATAACATACAGACATATATAGTAGTACCCCCCCTTCCACCGACCAACCCCTTGTTGCGTGCGTGAGTGGCTGCGTGCGTGCTCCGTCCGTCTGTCCGCCTGGAACTGTGTCTGGGCAGGCGCATGCGTGCATTGCGTTTACGCATTGCGCCTTGTAATGAAGGCATTGCTCATTACAACACAGGCAACAAAAACAACAACAACAACAACGGGGACAACAAGACCAGGTTGAAGCAGAGCCTGGCCATGTTGTTGCCAATCAATTTCCAATAGGCAACAACGCATTTTTGCCTGCCAATCACAAGGCGAACCTAAGCGAACCCGAGCTGAGTCGACGACGTGCCGTGTGGAGCAGGCAGGGAGCAGGCAGGAGCAGGCAGGGAGCAGGCAGGGAGCAGGCAGGAGCAGGCAGGCAGCAGGCAGGAGCAGCAGGGAGCAGGCAGCAGCCACTTGACAATTCTTCCCCGGCGCGTTATCACAACGGGCGAGTGGAGAAGATTGATCGATCGATGCTGCCGCTGATCATGATTCGATATGATCGCAAATTTATGTATTGTGTCTGTGTAGATTGTCAACTCTTTAGGCATAATTACAGCGCAATGGCTGATCGATCGATCGATGGATCGACGGACCTGCAATCATTAGCAATGCACTGCGCTTTTAATTGCACGCACTCGCATATTACTGGTCAGGAGTGAGCAACTGCATCCGCGTCTGCGTCCACGTCTTATGTCAATTGTCCTGGGAATGGTGAATCGTGCAGGTTGGGGCAGCCACTGCAAATGTGTCAATTAGATTTATTATCTTTGTTGTTGTTGTGCTACCTCCTTCATTCCTGTCCCACCTTGTCATATTCCCCACTGGCCTGCTGCAGGTGCTTCACACTGTGCTCCATGTCCATTAGCGAATGCTAAGTAGCGCCAATTAAATGTAAGAAATGCGCCTGCTTGTAGTTGCTAAATTTAGTCACTCCCCTCCCCTTGCCTCTTACAGGGGCTACCCCTGCCCAGTCCTGTCCTGCCCCTGCCCTGCCCTGCCCTCTGCCTTGGCCCATTTCCAATTCAAATGCAAAAACTTTATTTATGAACCCGCAATCGTCAAGCGCCTGTGACATTTTTATTATCAGCTCCCCGAAAGCAGCACAGTTCCAGCTGCTGCTCCTGACTCGTCCCGCTCCCTCTCCCCTTGCCTTTCCCTTTTGACCTGCCTAGCCAAGCGTTGCCGGACGACGGCCGCGTTGACAAGCTCAATTTCCAATCGCAATAAAACGCAGCACTCGAAAAAAGATAAATGTGAGAAAAATGCAGGCCTCGCTGCGTCCAGTTGTCCTCCCCCCTGCCTGCTCCGTCTCCTTCTCCTTGTCCTGCCTTACCCCTTATACTGTTTGTCTTCTTGCCTTCTCCTACGTTCGTCCGTTCTTTCGTCTTTATGCACACCGTCGCCTAAATCGCGTGGGCTTATCCACAGAGTCGCAGCCAGTGCAGACTCAGACGCAGACTGAGACCAGACCTGGCCACGACAGCGCTGAGAAGTAACCTGGCAGTGAGAAAGACAGAGAGAGAGAGAGCGGGAGAGCGGGAGAGCAACCTGCGTTCGAGTGCGGAAATTTATAGTGGTAATAAAATTTTATTTGCTCCTTTAGTTGATGGCACAATAAACTCTTCTGGCATTCGCCCTGAGCACGTGCTTCAGCTTCAGCTTCAGCCTGCTCCTTGTCTCTCTCCCTCTCTCTCTCTCTCTTTCTCTCTTGGCTGTCGCTGCTTTTTATGTCGCTTGTTTAGCTGCTTACTGCATGTTTATGCTGCGTTTTTATTTTTTTGGGTAGTTCTTCAAGGTCGTTTGCTTAGCTAATAAACGCATAAAGAATGGGCTCATAAAGGCTGTAAAAGTAAAAGAAACGAGTAGAATTTAATAATAGAATAGTTCTCCTAACTTAAGATCAATGTAAACTATTTGTGAGATTAAGCTGACTAAACTTATTCAAATTTCAGGCTTATCTAGACGTGCTTAGTCCGCATTGTATTGTCGTAATCGCTGAAGATCTTACGAAAAACAAAAAAAAAAACTATGCTATAGTTAGTCGGGCCAATTAGTTATTGTTAATATAATATGCAAAACAGCAATTTGGGCAGCCGAGCAGAACGTGCCCCGTCTCTTTAGCCCCAGCCCATTTCCCTTTAGGTTCCCCACCCCTCCCCCTCCTCGTCTGAGATAACTCGCACTAACTACCTTTTGTAAGTTTACCGTTGCCTTGTTTCATCACGCCGACAGCAGCAGCAGCAGCGAATAACAAAGGCAACGGCGACGCCTTCGCATGGCCGCTATGCAAAACTATGAAGAAGCAGCACAGTCGCAGTCGCAGTCGCAGCCGACGTCGACACCGACACCGACACCGACGCAATCGTAAATCAAAATGGCTGCACTTGATGGCTGAAGAATGAAATCATTCATTTTCATTTTCATTTTCTGCACATTCCTTCATCAGACAGCGCATGCGTGTGCGTGTGTGTGTGTGTGTGTGTGTGTGTGTGTGTATGCTGATTAACTGCATTGCGCTGCTCTTGTTGTTGTTTGTCGCCTTTGATGGATTGGCTGCCACCTCGCCTCTTCTTCTTCTTCTGCTTGATGCCTCTGCTACTGCTGCAATTGTTGTTGTTGCTTTGCCGTAGTCGGGGGCGGGCTGCCTTCGTTGTCGTTGTCGTTGTCGTTGACGACTTAAACAGGTAACGGGACTGCCCATCCATATGCCATGCGCAATCCCGTTTGAGTGTGTGTGAAAGTGGGCTGGGCTTGAAACTATGGTTGTTGTCTCGGCTAATTGCAAGAGCGATTGCACAGTGGTTGCACATTGATGCGAATTGTGCGTATTTTAAGGGATTATATAATATGAATATATTTTTTAAATTGAAAAATAATAAAAATATTTTATTTTAAATAGGGAAAAAATAAAATGTTTAAAGGGATTAAATAAAATAAATAATTTTTAAATAAAAATATAAAAAAAAATATTTTATTTTAAGTAGGGAAATAATAAAATTATCTATGGAAAATTTTTTTGTTTCTAAATTTAACTGAATATGTTGCATCATCAATGACTATATGTTCAGCTAATTAGAAACTTACAGAGTAAATAAAATACATGCATAAAAATGTATTTAAATTTCCACGCTGATTACTGCAGCGTGTTGAAACTAGGGTATATTTTAGTCGCTTAAAATTTAGAAATTTACAAAATTTACAATATTTACAATTTTGCGTGCTTGTTGCCAACTGTTCGATGCTTTAGTTCTCTAATCAACTGTCAGAGGGCGCCAGCTGTCAGTCAACGCAAAAGCGACACCTGTCAGTATTGATTTAAGCGGTTGCAGCAAACGGCCGCTAGAGGGACAATATGTGCAAGCCTAAAAGTATGCAATGAATTTGGGGAGCAAAATTGCAAATAAACAATTTATTTTAAATTAACTTAAATAAATTAATTAATTATTAATAAACATGAAAGAAATAAATTAAATATAAGATCAATTGTTTGTCCAGCAACGTTTCATATATAAGAAATTTTTAATTGCATACTTTTAGGCAGGGACAGTAAATTAATTGGCTAAATATTTGACAAATATATAATTAATTTATAGATTCCGAACGCATATTAATAGATAGCTATGTACCTTTAAATCATAATAAACCATATTACTAAAGCTCTTCAAAAACAGTAGAACATTTAACCATCTTCGACAGTTCGAACAACAATTAAAGAAGCAGCAGTAATTTCTGCACGGCAAATCTTTTATTGCAAATCAAATTTTAGCATTTGTTCGCTTGAATAAATCACATCAGACAAACATAAATCATAAAGTAAACACACACACACACGCACAACAATAACTGGTGGGGTGTGGGTGGGCACACAGCACACAAAACACACATCAGACATTATTATCATCTCGCTTGTGCTTGAGTGAGTTTCTTTGGTCGAGCAACGCCTCCCCCTGCCCCTCCCTGCTCCCATAGGCAAACCCGCGTCCAGCCACATCCAACCGCCATGGCCAAGGCTGCTCGTCTGCAGTCTGCAGGGCCACTCCCACTCTCCGGCCGCCCACTCCGGCACATGTCTGATAACCACCTACATCGCATATCGCACACTCGTTAACGGGCATCTCCATAGGCAGCGTTCGATGCAGCAGGAGGAGGAGGAGGAGGACTTGGCCTTTTGCGCCGGGCGCAGCATCCTTCCGGCAGGCATTGTCCTTTCGCGCCCCGGCTCCGGCCCTGGCTCCGGCTCCGTCCGTGCACCCGGCCACCGTCAGCGGGAAATGTGTAATTGAAAGGGAAGCTTTGGCGTCGGCGTTAGCTTTGGCTCGTTGGCGGCGCAAGAAATTATTTCGTTAACAAAGGCGGAATAACAAACACAAATACACAGAAACACACACACACACAGGCAGACAATACAAATACAGAGAGAGGGAGAGAGAGAGCGGGAAATGGCAAAAGGAAAGAAAAGAAAGGCGGCAAAATATGCAAGCAGCGTTTGTCGCTGAAATATTTTAAAGTTTCACGATTTCTACCAGCTCCACACACCACACACTCTCTCCCTCCCCTTCCCTTCTCACTCTCTGCCCTTCTCTCTTTCTGCCATTTTTGGCCATTTTGCAAAGTTGCAAAAGTTTCATTTCCGACAACAAGTTACCGTTAGTTAGTTTTTCGGCAGGGTTGTCACCGCCAGCAGCAGCAGGGCAGAGGAAGATGAAGAGAGAGAGAGAGAGAGAGAGGGAGACAGTGCGAGAGAGAGAGCCAGCATATATGCTTGGCATGTAACGTGTGTCTCTGTCTGTCTATCTGCTTGTTTCACTGTCTCTCTCTCTCTCTCTCTCTCTCACTCTCTTCATACCTCTCTCCGTCTGCCTGTCTACATTGTTGGAGTTTTGATTTATGAGGTCAGAGACTCGTGATAATGAGCCAGGAAATTAAATCACTTTGACCGGAAGGATGTCAGGTCAAAAGGGGATAACACAATTGATTTCATATTCATAAATTCAACGCATGTTGTCAGCCTGTCAGGCGAGCACAGTGAATGACGCTGCCGTTAGAATGCAGACAACCGTTGCAATTCACATGCCATGGGAGGAGGGGGAAGGGGGGTGTCATAATAACGAAAAGTTTACCCACAAGTTGTTTACCAGCACTGCATTCAAGTGTTGCTAAACTATTCTTGGCATAATAAATATTTTGTATTCTCATTTGACAGTTTCTCTCTTTTTATATCAGTCTCTCTCTTTTCTTTTCTCTCTCTTTTTGCCCCTTCTTCTCTTACCTGCATGCTCAGGCTACCCTCATACAAACTGTTTACCAACACTGCATTCAAGTATTGATCAACTGTTTATTTTGAGTTCTCATTAAATTTTTCACTCTTCTATTATTTCTTTCTATATATTTCCTTTATTCCTTTAGTCATCTCCATTTCCTTCTCTCTCTCTGTCTTTCTCCCTCTTTTCTTATTCGCATACAAGTCGTTTACCAACACTGTATTCAAGTGTTTATACCGTAATAAATATTTTAAGTTCGACGATCTCTTTCTCTCTCTTTTCTCTCTCTTTCCTCTCACTTTTCTCTCTCTTTCCTTTCTTTTTCTTCTTTCTTTCCTCTGTTTTTCTCCTCACTGTCTTATATATTTCTCTTTCTCTCTTACGGTCTCTCACTGCTCCAATTCTCTTGCTCCCTTATCCCTCTAGCAACTCTTGCTACCCTCATATTTTGCATTAAATCTCCAATTCGGAATCGTATCCGATAATTTTTGAGAAATATTCAAAGCGTAGCATAAACAATTTATCAGCTGTGGCATGTTGCAGCAGCGTGTGGCACATGTTGCCCCTCCATGAGTCGCATATGCCGGCATTATCAATCGAAGCTTGGAGGCGAGTGGAGCCCAAAATCCAAAATTAATTCGAAAATTAAATATTAAATATTTTTCTTTTTCTTTTTCGCTTTCTTTGCAGAGTTTCAAAATCAAAATTGAAAATACCAACTAGCGCATAAGGATATACTTAGGGATATAGGCAACAATTACAACAACTACAACTACAATTGCAATTACAACACCAACGGATTTTCTACCAAAACACAAAGAGAAAAAAAAGGCAACAATAACAACGTGAATCAGTTTATACCTCACACCACACTCCCCCAACACACACACACACACACTAAGATTAACTGTACATTGTACTTAAGTGTTCAAAGGATATTTAGGTGAGCATCCTGATCCTGATGCGATCATCCCCATCCATTACTTACCCATACTATGCTCTTCTTGCAGTTTACTTTGTATATAGGAAAGTAGCTAAAAGCACACGGAGCCGAGTCACAGTCACTAGCAACTAAGTCACGTTCACGTTCACGTTCACGTTCACGTTCACGTTCACGGTCGGGAAGGAGACAAAATGACGATGAGTACAAATAACTGCGAAAGCATGACGTCATATTTCACAAACTCGTACATGGGAGCGGACATGCACCATGGCCACTATCCGGGCAACGGCGTCACCGATCTCGATGCACAGCAGATGCATCACTATAGCCAGAATCCAAATCAGCAGGGCAACATGCCCTATCCGCGCTTCCCGCCCTACGATCGCATGCCCTATTACAATGGCCAAGGCATGGACCAGCAGCAGCAGCAGCAGCACCAGGGTTACTCTCGTCCCGATAGCCCCTCCAGCCAGGTGGGCGGCGTGATGCCGCAGGCGCAGACCAATGGGGGTCAGCTGGTCTCGGTTGCACAGCAACAGCAACAACAGCAGCAGCAGCAGCAACAGTCACAGCAGCAGCAGCAGCAACAGTCACAGCAGGCGCAACAACAGTCACAGCATCAGCAGCATCCACAGGTGACGCAACAGGTGACACATCCGCAACAGCAGCAGCAACAGCAGCAGCAGCAGCAGCCCGTCGTCTATGCCAGCTGCAAGCTGCAGGCGGCTGTCGGGGGATTGGGTCTGGTGCAGGAGGGAGGCTCGCCGCCACTGGTCGATCAGATGGGGGGACACCACATGAACGCACAGATGTCGCTGCCCCATCACATGGGGCATCCACAGGCGCAGGTATGTATAGATTGTTCAGGTTCAGGCTGGTGCCGGTTACCGCTTGCTTATCCCCGCTTTCTTCCATCTCTCTCCCCCTATCTATATCTGTCTCTATCGCACATATGCCTTCCTATAGCTTGGTTACACTGATGTTGGCGTACCCGATGTGACCGAGGTAAGTAGAGCAGCAGCCTAATCCCATCTTGGTTTCGGTTACGAATATGTTTATTCATTCGACTGATTCGTTGACTCTGATCCCTTCGCAGGTGCATCAGAACCATCACAACATGGGCATGTATGGACAGCAGCAGACGGGCGTGCCGCCTGTCGTGGCTCCGCCGCAGGCCATGATGCATCCGGGCGCCGGACAGGGCCCGCCGCAGATGCATCAGGGACATCCCGGACAACATACGCCGCCATCCCAAAATCCGAGTTCGCAATCTTCAGGGATGCCGTCTCCACTGTATCCCTGGATGCGAAGTCAGTTTGGTAAGTGTCAAGGAAAGTGATCGACAATTCCACGAAACGTATTAAGTGGAATTTTTCTTCTTCTTATAGTAGTGGGTTGCTGTAGTTAGTCGCTCAACGTAGTCGTAGTCGTAGTTTGCATACATTCGATAAGAGAACAAGAGTACAACAACAAAACAAAAACAAAAACAATTTTACTAATATACAATATAATAATTAAATATTTTACATAATGATGGATGAGAGTAGCAAGCAAAAACTTCTCTTACAGTTTTCGGAAATTCTTTATCTTAAATTTATGATAATTACATTTCGATATTATCGATAAAATGTTGAATTATTTTCTTCTACTAACATTCCGCTTGAGTCCCACTGTGCGTCGATCTTTCTTCGTTCAGTTCAGCTAACCTGCACTGCTTGCTACATGCGCAACGCACTGCTTTGTTAAGCAGACACTGCTTGCCGTATTGTTCAGTGAACTGCTTGACTTACGCGCAAAGATTCAAATTTAATTCAAAAACAAAAAATTAAATTACGAAATTTTACATAAATAAATAATAAAAAAAAATAAAATATATATATATTAAAATGAAATTCAATAAAATAAAATAAAATAAAATAATAAATATGCAACTATGTGCAACAGAATGAATTAAAACATTACTAATACAAATAACTAATTAAATTAATATAAATTTTACCTAAATATTTCGGATGAGTCAAATTTTGCAAATTAAGGCATAATACAATCAATTAAAACTAACTTATTCAAGCTCTGTGTATTGAGTTTATGTTAGTGAAATCCGCTCTCTTCGATTTATAACACTCGGCAAAAGTATTTATATTAATTCAGCAGATTCACTTGAACTAGATTTGCATTGTCGAACGAATCGAACCGATTCCAATGCCGATGCGATGCCCGAGAACAATTGCCTGACCTTGACACGTCCCAGCAATTTCACTTTATTGCCCTGGCCAATCGGTCGCATTAAACGTAATCCATCTGCAATGGCAAAAATACAATACGGGGACACGTCGTATGCGACGATATACCTGACATTTCGGCAAATTTGCAAATTTCCCAAAACGGAATCGATGAATGCGCTGCCTGCCGGACGGACATAGCAGGGCGAAGATGTCACGCAGTGTGAAAGAGGTCGAAAGAGGTACCGCAATGGGAATCCGCTGGCTGGAGACCGTAGGCGGTCTCTGGAATAATGCAAATTGACAATAGTTTTGAAAACGAAAGCGAAAAGGTTTGCAGAACCGGAGCGTAACTAATCAATCCCTAAGACAGTTTCCGTAAAAGTATCGGGATGGCTTCAGGCAAGCTGGATTTTGGTTGCATAAGTGGAATTCTCATCTGGACAGTGGAAAATATAGAATTTCCTCTGCCTTTCCCTTTTCCTTTTTTCGGGTGAAAGTGAGGCGAGCCCGCCGCTCAAGTGCTTCTGCTTCCTTGTATCCCGCCTCATTACGAGATGAGTCCCGCGTCTGGGCTCTGTCTTAGATTTTCTTTTAACCTTCTGCCAGCCACTGGCTTCCTACTCCTCCCTGCTCCCTCCTCCTTCCTCCCATGCTTCTCTTTGCTGTGTGTGTGTGTGTTTTTTCGCCAACGCCAGATTGAGATGTAAAGCAGAATTGATGGGCGCCATTAGTTACACGTTATGTGCAATGGATGCCATCAATTTATTAATCTCCAGAACACGCCGCGGCCGCGGCACTCTCCATTCATGGGCCTGGGCCGGACCAAAGCGACCTGGCCGGACCTGGTACCGTATCTGCAGCCGGCCCAGAGCTGGAGCTGCGTCGTCTTAATCCCGTCGCACCGTCGCTGCGCCTACAACGAAAACACAAAAAAAGGAAAAGAAGAAAAAAAAAACGCAAGAAAATTTGCAGTCTCCGCTGCGGTGACATGAATTTTTTTTATTAAAAAAAAATGAAGGAGCGACAAGAGTCGAGAGCTTGGTAAAAGACCCCGTCTGGAGTGTCTCTGGTGTCTCCCGCGGAGGGTGCGGCTGCTCGTGCTCGTGGTCTGCGCTCCGTGCGATTCTACTACTACATCGGGATTCCAAGCCAGTGAGTAGTGAGACGGGGCACAACATGATCTCGGGCTTAAGTTACGATGATTAAATGCATACGAGTTTATTTCTGCTTAGGCTTTGTGTTTCTCCCCCTCTCTCCTTCCCTCTCTCTTGGCTGAGCAATAAAAAAAGACCGTCACAGTGGGTCGAAAATTAAAAATTACTTAGCTCGTGCAATCGATTGACAACTTAATCGAAAAATCGGCTTTGCCTGCAGTCTTGATATGAGACTAGGCTAACAAATTCGTATAAAATGTTGCGAATTAGAATAGGCATGTGTATGTGTGTATGTGTGTGTGTATTGGCCTAAGGCATCGATCAGTAGTTGGCTTGAAAAAATGTTATAATAAACAAATTGAGTGGGCAATTAATTTGCCCCGCAGCTTGCATAATCTAAAAGATTTTCGAGGTGGTTTTTTTTATCGAAAATCAAACTTATTGTCAGCCTGATCTAATCGATCCCACTGTGGCTGCGCTTGGTAACTACTTAACGCCTCGTCATATTTCACGCTCGCATTAGGCAAATAACTAAAGCGAGCCGATCGTGACTGGCGAAGACAGAAGACAGAAGAAACCCCTAGGATCGGCATCGTCACAAAGCGTAGTTCCAATTAAGTTGTAACTCATGGGCACAAACTGCAGACAGGCAGAGAAGGAGAGGCCTCTGCTTCCTCCTCAAGTTCAAGTCCAAGTGCAGTTCCCCCCTCTCTCTGCCCTCCTCCTCCTGCTTTAATGTTGTTTTGATGCTGTGCTGGTGTTGGCAAAGTTCTCGCCTGCTTTGCGAGATAATTTACTCATGAGCCGAGCAAAAACTCGTGGCCAACACTGGCTGCCTCCGGCTTCCTTTATCCTTTTTCGCAAAACGGCGCAGGGTCATAAATTCCAGCGACAGTCAACAAATTTCAGCAACAAGTGTCCCACACACACACACACACACACAGATACTATTTACATGTGTGTCTGTCTGTGTGTGTGCAGCAAAAGAGTTTTATTTTTGACCTCGATGCTTATCTAAATGTGGGTAAATTTCGAGAGTGCTGCGATTTGTTCTCTCTACGAAATGGAAATGGAAAAGTGATTGGTTTGTTTGTATACCCAAAAGCTATATAAGTTCTTATATAAGTCTTTATGTATTTTTGGAACTTGAATAACTTCGGTTTTTGTGATGGAATGGAATTGAAATTTGCAAGTTAGCTTCATGTAGTATACATATATTGTTCTATATTTGTTGAAAGTTAGTACTTCAATATCTGCGCCTAATAAACAAACATTTCTGATTTGTGTGGCTTATGGGCATGGTATTTCAAATTTGAAATAAGCTTCGGCAGCTGATGGTGTACAACAAACTTCAGGCCAAATTTTGCAACTCTAACTATAATAATAGCTGAGATATGTGTGTTCATACAGACAAACATGGCTAAATCGATAAGGCTATTATTTTTTGAGGGCTTTAACTTGTCTTTTTCTGCCTGTTAAGTTCATTAAATTCAAAATAAATAATTACTAATAATTACAGGGTATAAAACCCTTTAGAGCTTCTTTAAAATATTGCTGATTTTTCCCTCCTCCAATCAACTCAAATCAATTTTGTCAATTTTTGCTGCTCTATTTGAGTTTACGACACTGAAAACTACTGTCTTCTTTTTTCCTTATTCTCCCTGTATTTCTATTTCGATTTGCACTTGCAATATTCACAATTCACATTGTTATTCACTGTCTGCATTCATTGTGGCTGGTAAATTACACTCGATAACTCGCAACTGCCCAACTGTTTATCGAATATTTATGCAGCGCAAAGAAACTCGATGCGAATTTTCACGCAAACAACTTTTCAATTCTTTCTCGAGTATGAAAAGTGCACTTCATTGTGCGCATTATGGACGACAGCTCGTCCACCTACCCCCCCCCCCTTTCCCGTCCTTGCCCTTTGCCTTCGGCCTTGGACCTGCGTCAGTGTCAGAGGGCGCAGGAGCAAAGCAGAAGAACTTCTCGCCAAAAAGTTGCACGTTTGTCCCCCCTTCCCCCCTTCCCCTCTCCCGATTCTTTTGTCTGTTGCGAAAGTTTTTTTTACCGCTTCGTAAAACGTTGATCCCCGGCCATCATCCGCTGGCAGAATGAAAACTCTCCAGATCCCTCCTCCCTCTCCCACTCTCCCTCTCTGTGTCTGCACTTGGCGCTGGCTTTGGCAAAGTTTTTGGCGCGTTGTTGTTGCGTTGGCTGCACTTAATGTGGCTCGGACGAGTCCTGGCCTGGACGAGCTGCCTGGCTGGGATGCCTAGCTGGGATGCCAGAGTTTCGCTAACTTGAGGATTTGCGCGCAAACTACTTTTCGATGGCAGCGCGAGAGACATTCGAGACAACAACTACTTAGCCAGGCGATTGCCATGGCTTACGCAGCTCCTCCACGATGTGGCATCCTGTTGACGCAGCTTCACAAGGGGCAGGGGAGGGGAGAGGGGGAGCTGGCAATTTAAGCGTGCGGATCAAAAGATAATTTGGCAAATGCGTGAAGATTTTTTCAAAAAAATATACACACAACTAAGTGGGAAATGGGAAACCGGAAAACCACCTCCATCAGGCCGTGGCAGCTGCCGGCCAATGTGACACGGGCTGTCAAAACGAAAGCGACAACGACAACTGAGCAGCAGCAGCAGCAGCAGCAGCAGCAACAAAGGCAGCAGCAGGGAGGGGGAGAGGAAAAAAATGACACAGGAACTTTTGGGATTTCCATGTGCGGCAAAAAGTTTAATAAAGCGCAGCAAATGCGAAAAGGAAATTTCGCTTTTATTTTGCCTCCCCCTCCTGCCGCCTGTCTCTATCTCCATCTCATTCCCGCCCTGCTTTGAGCCAAGTCCAAAAAATAATGGCAACAGCTCGCCAAAGGTCCTCGGGGTATTGCCCCTACGGCAGCAACAATACCAATTGTTGTGGGTGTATATTCTGTTGTTGTCCTCCTCCTCCTCCTTATCCTCCTTCTTCTTGTTGTTGTTGTTGCTGTGTATTCTTTGGGTTCTGTCCGTTTTTGTGCTGTGCCTTTGCCATTCATTTCGCTCAATCGCAGCGCTGTTTTCGGATTCCGCTTCTGTTTTCTTTTTTTTGTTTTTTCCTCTCTCGTTTCTCGTTTTTATTTTGGGATTTGGCCAACCTTTTTGACAAATTACGAATATTATTCATGCAGCAATGAAGTGAGGAAGCCCTCGACTCGTGGTCTGTCCAACAACTTGGCCAGTTCCCACTCCCACTCAGCCCTCTCCTCTCCCCCCCAGAGTGCCAGATGCAGATCCCCAGTTGGATTCACAATTCCTATTCCTATTCCTCATAAGTGGCAGTGGGGTTTTTAATCAGAAATTCGTGTGTAATAATAAAATAGTTTGAAAGCTTGTGGGTTTGTATAGATTGAGATATCATATAATGTATTCAAAGAGGTTTAAGGAAAGAAAATATTAATTACAATTATGAAATTATTATTATATTAATATTTAAAAAATATACTGAAAGTATTTCAAAACTTTTCAATTTGCCACGCCTCTTTTGACATTTACCGTATAAGAGGGAGGGAGCCTCAATCTGAGTCGCGGCTCGCGATGCGTCGCGTCGTCATCAATGTCAGGCCGCATGTTTCATGGTTCCGCTGGTTTCAATGGCTGCCAGAGCCGCCTGCCATGATGGAACAGGCGCTCAGCTCGCTTGACCGACAGGCAGAAAGAGTGAGTGAGAGAGAGAGAGAGAGAGAGAGAGAGCGAGAGCGAGCGAGGGAGGGAATGTGTTTGAATTTTGGTCTGCCTAGGGATATGCTATGTGAGAGAGTATGACGCGTCCACCCGCCCGTCTGCTTGCTGCCTGCCTGCCTGCCTGCCATCCGTCTGTCTGCCCGCCCCCGATCTGGTCGAGCTGGTCTTCTGCTTCGTCTTCTTCTTCTTCTCTTACGTTCCCGTCTCGCATAGCATGTTTTAGTCAGCTGTCAAATGTTTTGACATGGGTAGCCATGGCCAGCCATGCAGCCATGTAGAGAGAGAGAGAGCAGCGAATGCGAGAATCTCAATTCGAATACACTCAAAATGGGGAACATAGAAACAAAAAATAAAACACAGAGCCAAACAAAAATTTGGCTAGTCAGCGGGAATGCTCAACTGGCGGATACCCTTTGAAAAATTTATTGAGATAAAAAATTATCTATGCAAACTCTATTTAGGAATAAATAAATCAATTTAAGGCTAGAAGAACATTGAATAGAGCATTATTATGCAAAAGATATCCTATAAAAGTACTGGTATGTGCAGAAAATACCCTGTTAAAATCAGAGTCAAAGTTTAAATACCTGCTAAAAAATGGTGAAGATGAGAAAAACTAGATTAAGCACGCAAACCATATCAGAAATATAGAAATCAAGACAAGGTAAAATGAACTTAAAGCTGCACATTACTATGCCAAGGATACCCTATAAAAATGACATAATTATGTTATATTATATAATAAATAAATCTTTCAATAATAAACATTTTTTCATCATTTATCTCAACCTGCTCCAACTATACCCTGTATCTAGCCCACTTCTACAGGGTATACTTATTCAAAACTGTGCTCAGCTGCATAGTTTGTTTGTTTTGCCTTTGTTTAAGCGTTAACTATATAAAGTTTAAAGCCTTTGCCACATCTCTCTCTCTCTCTCATCCTTCTCCCTCACATGTGCATGAGCTGTGCTCTCTAATGAACGCATTCATAAGGCAAGTTCCCCTCCCCCCGAACAGCATCCCAACTCAGTCCGTCCTTTGTGGCTTTTCTTCTTTTTTTTACTTCTGTCAACTTTTATCGATTTTTAACCCTCTTAAGTGCTTAACAAGTCCCAAATTAAAAAGTCGCTGCGTCTCCAGAGATTCTGACCAAAAAAGGGAAAGAACGAAATTAAAAATGTTTATAAATGTGCTGCTGGTCAATGGTAATTTTTAATTGTGGCCTCCCGAAGATACCCTGTAAGCGGGGGAGTACCAAAAGTGTATTCTGTTTGCCTTGCAATATTTTTCTGAAATGCCAAAAAGTGGAAGATTGCGGGGAATTCGTGTTAATGGGGGAAGTATGTCAGCTACGCCAGGGGGCGCTGCAGTGCCGTTTAAATAGCACAAAGTCATCCTAACTGACTTGGCAATTTCGCCAAGTGTAGTAGAACGACAGAAGCGAAGAAGAAGAAGAAGACGAAGAAGAGCGAACCGGTGACATCACAGATGCCACACACGAGGTATTCTTGGCGCTGGCAAAATTTATCAACTCGCACACACGGGCATAAATAATAATAATTTGCCAGCATTTGTTGTTGTTGTAGTTGCATTTGTTGTTGCAGCGGCTCGCGTTTGTCTGTAATTTCCGCAATTAAAAAAACATTTACTCGTGTATTTTATTTTTTTATTTTTTATTTTTTTGCATACACACTCGCATGACATGCAGGTTTGACGAGTGTGTAGCGACGACCACCGACGTCGCCTATCCCCCCCTAGCCCCCTCCCCCTGTCACTCCCTCCCCCTAGGAAACTGTCCAATGAGTTAGATAGTTAGAGATTGCCTCGAACTCGTCGCACTCGCATGGAAAATGCAATAAATTAACACTTTAGTGTGTTTGATATGCCTTTGGGATTGATTGATTCGACCTATAGACGATATAGAAACATTGTAGCTAAGTGAGAGAAGTGTAGTGGAATTATCAATAATAATATCACATTATATAAGCCAATTTTATAATTATTTCTGGCAATTAATTTAAACACACTTTTTATCATAGTTGCAATAAATTTGCTGGGGTTTTTTTTTTATTTTTCTAGAGTTTTTGGCAAACAAAAGCTTTTTATTCGCCCATTTACACGCCTTTCTCTCCTAAGTGGATTCTAACCTCACTCTTTGTAATCAATTTTTTGTGTAGGTTCATTTTATTTTTTCTCTTTTTTTCTCTCGTTTTTGTTTTGGATAATAATTTGTTGGCGACTTCAACGAATTTCATAAAAAATGTTGCAGTAATTATTTTAATGATTTCCTTTAAACGCGGCGCGATACACACACACACTCGCACGCACACACGCTCCCCGGCACTCAATAATAGTAATGTAATTGTGTGCGAGAGAGAGAGAGAGGGAGAGAGAAAGAGGGGCAAAAAATGGTATAAAATCCATTATGGAGCAAGAAGAGTAATATACGAGTAAAATGGTTAAAATGGTGGCCTAATCGCAATTTAATTACAATACGCTTTCATATCAAAAAGCATTAATGCCCCAGCCAGCCAGCCAGCCATCCACTGAGCCACTCAGCCACTCAGCTACTCAACCACTCAACCACCCAGTCAACCGACAAACCAACAAACCAACAACGAACCAGTCGACCAACCCGTCCACCAACTCTGAACGTAGTTAGGAGCTTGGGGGCGTGGCATTCAGAACTGCGCCACATTCGGCGCCTTTGCAACGAGTCGGAGTGCGTATCGCTTCTTCTTTTCGTATATTAATTGTTTCACCTTTATTATATTTTTGTACTTGATACGCAGAGTCCCCCCTTTTGCTCCCCCGTTCAGCATTCAAAGCGCCATTAATGCGTTTATAATAATTTTTCAGTACTCAATTTCCAGTCCAACTGGTGAGTCGACAGGGGGGGAGGCTCTATCAGAGAAAAGAAATCAAGAGGAAAAAACGAAAAAAAAAAGATGAAAGAAAAAAGTGTTTTGTGGCGTTTTTGAGTGATGGCCACGTGAAATGTGCAAAGGCATCATTAAAAACTAATTTCAGTCGCTCTCAAATTGCCACTGCGCAAGCGATAGGCTTCTGGGAGCCCCGCCCCCTGTTTCACCCGCTCTCTACTCCTTTGGCAGCTACCCCTAAACAGAACTCTGGACAACTCAGACCGTCAACCCGTGAGCCATGAAGGTGTTTTTATCAATTAAAATAATCATTTATTTGCCTTGCATGAGCCAAGCACGCTTAGTTCTTGTTAGGGGAGAGGGGCAGGCAGGAGGGGAGGGGAGCTACGACCGTGTGCTGCTAATTATCTGAAGTTTTTTTTTTTGCATCGTTGCCATTGAGACGATTTACTTAGCTTGAGATACAAATGTATCTTACAGCTGCAATTCAATGAACGACGACTGCAAGCAGGAATCTTTTAACTAAATACACCTCAATGCTTTAAAGACTCATAAATCAGAGAACTTTCAACTTGCCGTAGGTGAAAGTGCTTCTAGTGCCTCAGATAGCCGCAAGTTAGCTAATCCTCTCGTTGAGGCCGTTCGCGAGAGAGAAGGGTAAAAAAAACACGCACGCTTTTTGCCACAAATCTCTCAGGTTTTTTTTTTCCATACCGTTTTTTTTTTTTTTCTGTGCCGCAGCGGCGACTCGTCTAACTGATGATGATTAAATGCGAACGCCTTGGGTTATAGACATGGCATCAGTCGTGTCATTTAAAAGAAGGTAGCTGCACCGCCCCCTCTTCCCCCTCCCCCCTTATTCCACTCCGTCTCTGGGCTATGAATCGGATTCGCGCGCATTAATGGCCGCCGCACAAAAAGAGCTTATGATGTAATGACCTCGGGCCAGAGCGAGAGATATATAGAGAGTGAGTGAAAAACAAAGAGCGAGTTGAGCAAGACAAATGCTGAAGATGTTATTAAAAAATAGTTAGGCGAAGCTCGAAGCAACTCACCAAAAACGAAGATGCCCCATTTGCAGGAGAGTTGCGCTTTGCCAACTGAGCCCAACTTCATGTCCATTTCCCTTTCCGCTTTCCGCTTTCAGCGGCTGTCAGGGTGGAGTCACCCTCCTCCTCCCTCCCACAATGCTCTCACGCTAGCCAACCATTTACAGGGGGGAGGGGAGGGGGACCTCAATGCGTTTGCCATTGACAATTATATTAGCTCACATTATATTTGACATATTTTGTGGGGCATTTCGTGTTTTGCTTTCGGTTTTTCCTTCTCTGCTTTTTTTTTTTTTTTTTGGGTTTCTGTTGTCATTACCAAAATTATAATTATAGTAAGTGTCATTAGGCGCTGAACTCATTTCGGGCGCAGTAATTATGCCGAATTATTTTACAGTTACAGTCGCAGTCGCAGTCACTGCGACTCCGCGACTCTGCGACTCTGCGACTCACTTCTCATGATACTCCTCGGCCTGGTAATTAGTTAGCCTGCCCCATCCCTCACCTGTCCCTGGCATTGGTTGGCCCCTCCCGCTCCAAGTTAATCCCAAAGATGCCGCAGCCCGTTTTGGCCGTCTCGGGGCCTGTTGGGATTTTGACAAGTACAAATATCTGAATTCGGTAAGGTCGTCGTTTTTAATCAGGTTCGGTCTACGCTGCGTGCGTCTTGCTTCATGTGGTTTCACTGCCGACTGCCGACACTGGAATAGGGTCTAGAACAAAGGCCGCAGCCAGAAAGATACAGATACAGCTACGATTTAAAGATACAGCTACAGATACAAATGTCGATATGAGGCTGCATTTCGAATCACTTTTATATTTGTTGTATACCATATAAAACGATCTGTTGTTGTTGTTGTTGTTACTCTTGTTGTTGTATGCATTCGTAGTTGTTGTTGTTGTAGTTGCCACTCGTACGTTTGTGGTTGTTGTTGTTGTTGCCATTGTGCGTTGATTTTAATTGTGAACTTTTGTCTCTCTTCTCGATCCAACAGAGCGCAAACGTGGCCGCCAGACATACACACGCTACCAGACGCTGGAGCTGGAGAAGGAGTTCCATTTCAATCGGTACTTGACGCGCCGGCGACGCATTGAGATCGCGCACGCCCTCTGCCTGACCGAGCGCCAGATCAAGATTTGGTTTCAGAATCGACGCATGAAGTGGAAGAAGGAGAACAAGACGAAGGGCGAGCCAGGCTCCGGGGGCGAAGGCGATGAGATAACGCCACCCAACAGTCCCCAGTAGGGCGAAGGAAGTAGTCCAAGTCCAGGTTCAACTCCAGATCCAAATCCAAGTAGCGCAGCCTGCAGCAAACAAGAAGAACAAAAAAACAAAATGAAATCTTAAAAAACAAAACAAAACTAAATGAAATTTCAGCTAAATACAATTTACAATTTATGAATTTGTTTTGAATTATCCAAATGGAGGGAGGAGCTAACCCCACCCCCCGTCCAACTATGAGGAGGATGAACACACTACACTACACTATGCTACACTACACTACAACTTAGTTAATTGTTATTATTTTCATATTATTATTTAATTTTTACAAAATGCAAAGGCAAATGGAAAAAGCGTAATAAATAAAATTAAAAGTAAAAGTAAAAGTAAAAAAAATACAAGTAAAGCGTAAAACTCAACAAAACCAACTCATGTGACCTCAGAATTAAATAAGCTATATATATGTATACCGATATATATATATACACATACATATAAAAATATATTAAACTAATGCATAATTAACTATAATACGTTTAAAGTAAAGCTATATATGAAACATATATACTACACACACACACAGACACTGAGACACAATAACATTAGTTCTATGTAAAGCATACCCTATGTATAATGTACGAGTACGATTAATTTATATACGATAGCATACACACCCAAGCAACGTAACGTAAACCTAAACATACTATAAAATATTAAATAAATTGAATGTTCGTAGCGAAAAACCACACACACACAAACACACACACACACGAAAGAGGAAAATCAGCCGATTGCTAGACCCATGCGATATGCAGATTAACGATAGGGAGAACGACCAGTACATAGATACAGACTCGAGCAGCATACCCTAGCATAGAACCCTAGACTAACAGTAAGTGCTAAATGTCGCTGGAGTAGACAAAAGAGATACCAAAACCGCGAAGAAAGTTGAAAAATGAATAAAAAATAAAAAGAATAAATATATGATAAACCAAAAGAAACATTGGCAAAAAAAAAGGAAAAACAAAAAACTCTCGAGATAGTTCGGCGAACCGAAAAATGATATGATATGTGTGGAAGAACTTCTCATTGTTTTCTCTTTTGCAAACTAAAATATTATTTCCTGTGCAATTCGTAGTCTTTTCGTTTCTTTTAACTGTTTCTTTTCGAAAACCCATTTGACAACTATGCAGAATTGCAAGATTACTTAAATTAGGTCGTAAAGGATATAAAGTATACCGACAAAACCAATTGGCAACAATACAAAATGAAAAAAACGAAAAAAATTTGAAAAAGAAAAAAAATTATACCAATATATTGTTAATGAATTGTACACGCTGTTTTCGAAATACTTAAGAACGAAATAATCCATGTAAAGTAGAGAAATAAAGTAAATAAATATATTATGCATACATATGGTATATTCGAATGCAGGTGGATCGAAGGGCCGCCTACTCTAAGCCTATAACAACTATATTGAATGTATGTACGTAACTCAACTCAATTTCTACACACACACACAGTCACACACACACATACAGCACACTGAAACGAACACGAAATAAATGTAGAAATCCATATACCAAAGTTATAAAGAAAAAGAAAACGGAAAGAAAAAGCATCGTATGTTTATATGTAGATATTATATATGTATGTATTTAAAACTACGTAATAGTATGCGTGTAACTTGTAGAGAACGTTTCATTTTGTAAATTCCCCCAGAACTCAACAATAGCGAAAACAAAGATACGTAAACCCCCCAAGCTATAAGAAAGCGAAGAAATTGTGTAGAGAGCGCGCGTGGAAATGTAAGGCAGGCCAACAGCCCAGTGTGGTATTTATAAGGATTGCCTCCGAGATCGGTATAAATCCGTCTTTGTCAGCGAAATTAACTCAATCCAGATACGTAACTTTCGGCCTCATTCTGTAAGAAACCTGTATGTTTCGAGATATGCGAAAAATGAAATATATTTGTAGAAATTCAAAAGAAAACAAAATTTAAATACGTAAACATACACATATATTCTTGGAAGAGCACCACACACACTCACACACACATACATGTTTCACAGCGAAATGCAATGTGGATGCTAACTAATTTGTTGTAAATAAAACTTAAATTTTAGTGTAAAACAGAAGAGAGAGACGAGGAGCAAATGAGAGACGAGCTGCAAAATGCAAAAACAAACAGAAGAAGCATAAAAATTATAATTAAATTACAAATGAGATTTTGTTTTTATTTGTAATATTTATAATAAAATATAGTATTTAAAAATTCAACTTGCATGTGTTCTCATTGGGGGAAATTACCAAATTGGGAATTATTATTCAGTTTTAGCTAATGGAAAACTGCCATCTCGAGGTGCGTTCTCTTTTCGATTTACTATAAATACAGTCATATTAATATAAATATGTTTTTCAGATTTATAACAAGAAAACTTTGGACTGGACAAGCTACTGAATTTTGTGCAAAGCGAAGTCAATGTCAGGTCAGTGAGTTAAATGTTGATTCTTGTCGGATTCATGCGAATAACACGTTTCTCTTTCGACTTCTTCAACAGAGTGCGAGGGGGAGCCATTTGGAAAACGATCTTATTAATCTGACATCATAATAAGTCATTAATCACAAGGCATTAACAAAACCAACTGCCCAATGGCCACCTGAGACTGAGACTGCGACTGAGACTGAGGCACGATCACCATGCTCTCGGATCACCATTCTCCAGGGCCAGCAGGAGCACATGACACCATCGCTTGACAGAGTTGGAGGCGAGGGCTGCGACTGTGGCGGGGATGCAGCTGGGAAAGCGTACTCGATCTCTGGCCACAACTTAAACAAATTGAATTCGCATTGTTCGCATAATCACAGGCGATTTGTATTCGCCGCACAGAATGTGCTCACGTTTATGTCACAGACTCAGGTTCATAATATTTCTGCCAAGATTTCATTCTGCTGAATTGAGTTGGCAAAAACACATGTCTGTCTGTTTATATATCTATATATATATAGATGTTTTACTATATATGCACTCGCTGATCTGGCCGTCTGGCACTTGCTGCAGGCGCGAAAATCTACTCAAAATGCTTGGAAAAATGTCAGCGCTTGATAGATAAACCGGGGACAGCAGCCTCTTCCCTATACATATCTCTGCTCCGACTGGTCTCAATGGCCACTTGAAGTGCAGATCCACTCGAAATAGTTCTCGTCTTCTTGAGCAGCTGCCAATTTCTATCCGGGTCCCCCAGTGCGTTCGACAGCCAACGCGGATGCGCATTCCGTTGCCCGGAGCACGTTCATCCTCCTCCTCCTCTGCCCATACATCCTCCATCCCATTCCCATTCCCATTCAGTTTATTAGATTTTCTGCAAGAACGCATCAAGTTTGAGTTTCTTATTTGTTTTTCGGTCTGTTGAAATTAATTAAAAATGTTCTTGTTTGTTCAAATGAAGCACCTCGAATAGAATTTTAATTGAATACGTTACCTAAGCACAGCCATATATTCCATCCCCAATGGAAGGTGTGATGATCACTTTTCCTATGCTATATTACTCAGATTTGTATCTATAAAAGCATCTGGCAGAAAATATTTATCTAAGTTTACAAATTGAGCATAGAATGTGCTTATTAAAATATTTTAAAATTATAAGAGAGAGGGAAATAAATTAAAAAAAAGTACGCCTTGTATTAATTATTATTGATATATGACTAATATTACAAATTGAGCAAATTTAGGTAGATATTTTAAGAAAAATTGTGAAATGAAGAAAATAAATAAAATATATCAAATTATAATTTTTAATTAACAAAAACAAGGAACTAAATTCAGATAAATGTAAATAAACAAAATGTATACATAACAATAATACCAACTATATTTATTTGTATAGTATTTATTGCACATAAAATACAATTTCAAATAATATAAAACAAAACATATTTACTCGCCAAATTGCTAATGTAAATATAGAAAAAATATTATATATTATCAAAAAACCTACATGCATATAGCAAACCTTTTCTACCCTTAATAAATATTATCTCTTTCTCTTTATGTTCTCTTTTCTTCCAATTTTGTAAAAGTATAGAAAAGTATAGACTAGCATATTAGAAAAATAATATTCTATTTTTGGAAACTCATTAAAAACCAGCCTATAAAGGAAACCAGCAATATTCTTATATGGAAAATGTTTGTAATATTTGAAAGCCTAAAACGCCGTCGCCATTGCCTCCAGCGTTGACCAATCCGGGCGAGAGAGACTTGTAAATTGGAACCTACTATACACGCCAGTGGGACACCGACACCTTGGAAAGATCCATTAATAATCGGTTCTGCGGAATTAAGACAACAAACTGGGAAACTTGAATAAATCATTAATTACGAACAAATTGAAAATGGGCAACAAGGCGGGACAGAACCGTGCAGCATAAGGCAGAAATAAAGCAAGATGTCAGAGAGATCCGAAAGCCATTCGAGAGGTGCTCGTAATGATGATGCCTAGACAAGTGCACACACTCAATTCCGATGGCGAGATAACCAGGCCCGAAGCCCCGAAGTGGAAGACGAAGACGAAACCTCTGGGCCCGAGCCCCGCTTCACACAATCCATCAAACGATCGACGATCCATCAAGGCGATATTGAGACTGTGCACCCGCTGCTTCGCGCCCCCCGGGTAAATGATGGATCTAAAATGGCCAAGAGATAAATCAACTGAATGCGATAATTAGCAGATGCAGACGAAAAACAAACGAATAGAAGCGAATAGAAGAATAGAGAAGCAAAGCAAAACACGAATTGAATTGTAAAACAAGTACAACAACAAGTAAAATGTCGAAGGGCAGAGGGAAGAAGAAAAAAAACAACAAGAAATTCTGCCAATGCCAAAGCGCAGTTCAATCGACCTAACACCCAAGTGAATGTGAATGTGAATCGCTTCTGAGTATTCATCTCCACTGCCATATCCATGAGCATATCCATATCCTTGATGGAAATCACACAAATGAGCCTCTAATAGAATATTAACTCCCAGAAAGCATCGCAGCATCGCAGCATCGATGGCAGCCGCAGCAGGTAAACCTCAACCTCAGCATCAACTCCAGCCTCAATCCCAGTCCCAGTCCCAGTCCCAATCCCAGTCTCAGCCTCTTAACTCGCGCTGGAGCAGAACCAGTTCTGGCTCGAGACTGCGACTCGAGACCATGTTCGAAATCCGGTTTGAGCCTCACTCACTCACACTAGCGCAGCGCTGCTGCCTCTGGCAATTCGACATCGAATTTCGAAGATCTCGCCGGCACCAATACCAATGCAATGCGCTCACCAATACCAATGCAACTGCTGCGAGAGAGCGCACAAGAGAGAGAGCGTTGCTTTTATTTTTCGAACTGGCGACCATCGTAGGTTTTCGAAATTCAGTTAGTTTTCGAACTCAGTCCGCTGCGGACCAACATCGGAAGCGGAGTGAGCGCTGCGAGCACAGCGCATGCGCTGTGAATTCGACTCGCAAGCGAGAGAAGAATAATGCGTCACGCTATTGTCTGCTCGCTCCCGCACCCGCCGCATGCGCACTTGCCGCCATCGCTGACTCCGCCCACCATGTTCGAAATACTTGAATGATTTTCAATATGGCCGCCGTTGCCACTGCCTGTTGTTGTTGTTGTCGCTGTTCCCCCTGTCACTGTTTCTCTTGTTGTTGTTGTTGTTGTTATGCTCGCTTCACTGCCAGCTGCGCCATGCGGAGGCACCGGCTCTGAGAGCAGAGCCTACACATGTTACGGGTAGCGCAACTCTATGCCGCCGGCGATTTCGTTGTGTAGGGAATTTTACTTAAAAATACAAATTATTTATATTTTGGAATATGTGCATGAAATGTTTTTTAATAAAGTAATAATATGAAATTGATTAATAATATTATAATAATAGGGAATTTTATTTAAAAATACAAATTATTTATATTTTGGAATATGTGCATGAAATGTTTTTAATAAAGTAATAATATGAAATTGATTAATAATATTATAATAATAGGGAATTTTATTTTAAAATACAAATTATTTATATTTTGGTATATGTATTTGAAATGTTTTTAATAAAGTAATAATATGAAATTGATTAATAATATTATAATAATATAATATATTATATTTACTTAAAATATATGAATACAAAATGTAATGCAAATAAGGCATAATTAACCAAATAAAATATTAATACAGTAATTTAGAATATGTATAATTTAGTCCCCATGAAGGTAAAATATAATAGCATATAATATTATACCATGATCAAAAAATAACTTAAATAAATACATATATAATATTTTTGTTAATATGAATGCATTTATTTTTATTTATTTAAATATTTTATAATATATGTACATATATAAAGTCCATAAATAAATATAAAATATATTTAAAACTACAATTTACTAAATAATATTAGTACATTCTACATAATATAATATAATTTGTATATTAAGTTTTAACCAATACAGTTTTTATTTATTGCCATAGATAGATACTTTACATACTATTAGAAACTCTGATAAAATTAAAGAAAAAAAGTTTGATGTATTTATAATTCCCTAAAATAATATTTAAAATGATTAATTTTCATTTAATAAATAAATAATTCAATTAGATCATTTACCTCTCGCCCTTTGAGCAGGTTCTTGAGAGTTGTCAAAAATCACTTAGGAGCACGAACATCTTAATCTTTCGGCGGCCGATTTCAGGCCATTGAAATGAAGTAATTTGAAGACAAGCTGGAAAATATTGTCACAACATTTCAGTAATTACCAGAAGGGCCTAAAGAACACCACGATGACTGCACAGTGGCGCTAATGATCGAATCATTTCGGATAATGTGCCCATTCGGGGTGGGGTGGCGAGGAAGACCCAAGACGTAGAGCATGAGTGAGAATGGTCACAAAGAGAGAGACACAGACAGAGAGAGAGAGAGAGAGAGAAGAAAGTAACTTAATAGCAGTAAGTGTGACCAGTAGGAAAACCTCGGGAAACTCGAGGCAAAAGTCAAACTGAAAATTGAGCTGCAGATGTAAGTAAATCAAATAAAATCACGTGTCATTTGTCTCGGCGATTCATTGAAAAGATAAGATTCCGGCAGCGAGTGCAACTGTTCCGATTAGTTTTGGGGCAGGTTAGTTAGCTCCACATAGGGAGAGAGACCGAGAGCGAGAGAGAGAGAGAGACAGACAGACAGGGCAATCAATCAACGCTTTACTAAATTTAATATGCGGTTAAAAGTGCTAATGACGTTGGTCTGGCAATCGTTTAAGCCTGCCTACCCATCCATGGTCCTGGCTCTGTTCGTGGTTCACTCACTGGTCCTGTTTCTGTTTCAGTTTCTGTCTCTGCCTCTGCTTCTGCATTCGCTCCTGCTCCTCCCACACGGACAGACACGTCTGTCCGACATGGACGTGGCAGTATATAAAGTTTAATGAGAAACCACTTAACACTTTCAGAGCTTTTTACGTTTTGCTGTCATTAGAATGATTTTTGCCACTAACTGCGATGCCCGACTCTCACTCCTTTCTGACTCCCTTTCCCTCTCTCCGCTCTCCGCCTGCGGCCAGTGCACATTTCCTTCCGAGTCGTCGTCGTCGTTCAGGCCGCTGTCGTCATTATCCGGCCATGTTCGCAATATTGCACTCTCTGCCCCCTCCCCGCACACACAACCTGCCACTGCCACTGGCAGCGCCGCCTCCCGCATGCGGCACACTCAACTACACTCTCAGCTCCAGGGCAGAGCAGCTCAGCTCAGCTCAGCTCAGCTCGGTTCAGCATAGTGTTCCGCATTGGCGAAGGCGTCAAACTCCAAGGAGAGCGCGCGCGTGTATTTCCAAAACAAATCGGCAACAATTTCATTAAATGAGTATCATATTAAATTTAATGATGCAGCCGTATTTCAGTTTTCGTTTCGTTTTTTGTACACACCGACACTTTTTGTTCTAGCCCAGGACGCAGGGGTATACCGGGGGCGAGTCCAGGGAACTCCAAAGGGAATGCGAGCAGGGGCAATGGGATTGAGCATGGAAATGGGAACGGGATGAACAGTAGCTGCCCCAAGCAAATCTTCAGCTGAACTGGGCCGTTTCTGCCGACTCAGCCTCGAGTCGAAGAAAAGTCCTTAAATTGTAGCACAGAGTGTGATGCACAATTTCTATTCGAAAAGTTATCCGTATCCCACTTGTCTCCATCCTCCGATTCTCTTTCCTGCCTCGACCCAGACTTGACTTGGAACAAGTGCTGTGCCGAGTGACGGATTGACAGCGAAGAGCTCAGCGATTATGGATTGTAATACATCTTCAATGTTGTATCTCACTGATGTTTATCTTTCTCAACAGGCAGACAGAGAAGGAGAGAGAGAGAGAGAAAGAGAGAGGAAGAAAGGTTGCCCTACATTGACTTTTAATTAAGGCTGCGAGAGAATATCTCAATTTCTGGTAGGGAAGAATAGTTCAACAATAATTTAATTTAATAAGTAAAAACATAGAATTATTTCAAGGATTATTTTAGAATATATCTACATATTCATTAAATAATAAAACCGATTTTTTAAAGAATTCAGGAATCTATTTAAATGTATGCAATGCAGGATATTAAACGGATTTTTGGTTCTTATTAAACTTGTTCTTAGATGTTCAGCTGAAAAAGAAAAAGAAAGAATAAAGAAAATTAGGAATAATCGGAGGTAACCTAAGCCTTGAGGCAGTATTATACGTTGTGAGAATGCAGGTGCAATAGGGTTGCCTGACTTGTCCTTTATCAACAGACGCAGCGTGGGATAGAACAAGGTTAGGGAAGAAAAGAAAAAGGGAAATACTCTAGTAAATTTAAATGTATTTTTATAGTAAATACTACGTATATTATAAAGCATATAAACCTGAATTTCACTAAAAATAAAAATAAAATAAAGCTGATATCAGCTGCCCTGACGAACTGTTAATAGAAACTGCAATTGTTGTTCTAATTTCTGTTTGTTTATTTTAATGGGCACTTTCAATTGAAGAGCGAAACAATTTTCGATCTCTCTCTCTCTCTCAGTCTCTGTGCTCTTAAGCCTCTCGAGCAGGAAAATAACAATAAATGTTAGGAGAAAGCGCAAGAGAGAGAGAGAGAGAGAGAGAGATCTAAGGGGACAAGGAAACAGGAGTGATGCGTAAGCTCAGCCAAGTCCATTACCAGAGCCAGGCATCGATTGATGGCTGCACAACAATGGCTGGGGGAAATTAACCAATTTATCTTTGTTTTCTACACAACACACACACACACAAGAAACTAAAACTCCGGCGAAAGGAAAAAGTTTATAATAAAAAGAAGAAAAGAAAAGAAAAGCGAGAGAACACAACAATCTGCACGACAAAAGCAGCTTCAGGTCGCTCGCTGGCAGCGTAGGAGACATCAACAACGGCGACAATGACGGAACCAGAAGGAACCCCTGGAACAAAAAAAATGTACAAAAGCAGAGGCAGCGGCAAAGGGGGACAATCACCCAGCAGAAACAACAGGCGGAGCTGTGGCTGCCCTGAAAGGATTCAGCCATTATATTTGAGAGCTGCAGTGCGAGAGGGGTGAGCAGGGAGCAGGGAGCAGGGAGCGGGTGACAGGGGCCATGTCGCCAACGTGTGACACATTTCTGCTTTTAAGGAGGATTGCATTTGTTACGCGTGCGTTGCTCCGTTACGGTTCAACGGCAATCGATCAAGGGTAAACATTTTCACCCCCCCCCCAGTGAAAGGGTTTGGAATTTAGTCGGTTTGAGTGAGTGCACTCATCTATTACGGGGAGGGGGAGAAGGAGCAGGAGGAGGAGGAGCAGCCCTGCAGCACACACGCATGTGTGTGGCATTTTGGGAATGCAAATGAAACGATCTCCTGCCGGCACACGGCACACTTCTGCTTGTTCTTACTAGTCTGTCCCTGCCCCTGCCCCTGCCCCTACTGTGCCACGCAATGTTGCATGAAATTCGCCTGCGCTGACCTCCTCGCCGGGCACACTTTCACTTTTGCTTTCTTCTCGTTCCCAGGAGGAGTCGCTTAGGTAGCAGCAGCAGCAGCTACCGCATTAGGCTAATGTTATTAGGTCGCCTCTGCACGGGCAGCCAGGGTTGCCATTCCTCATTTTGTTGCAGATGTGCCGACAGGCTGTCTCTCTCTCTTTCTCTCCCTCTCTCTCTCTTTCTCTGAGTGTATGCAAGCGGAATATTACGTGTCGCACTTCAAATTTGCTCGCATCCTTTTAGCCGAGCTGCATGCTGCATGTGTGTGTGTGTGTGTGTGTCCTGTTGACACACTACACACATGCTAAACAGCCGCAGATACTACAACCGCAGACAGCTACAGATATAGATACAGCTACAGCAAAAGATACTTGGGAGCTTCGAAATGACTTTGGCACGGCTCGCGAGCGAAGCAACAGCTCAGGAAATTAAAACCCATAAATCTTGCTCCCTCATAAGTTTGCCACACACTCTCACACACACACACACACACACTCACTCACACTTGCATACTGCATGGTGTATCTGTGTCCTCGGGGCTCTCCAGGCCGCTGGCTTAACACTCTGATGGAATTGAATCTCAGCTGGCGCTGTGCAGGCAACAACAACAAATATCTTGGGGATTTTTTAATATCATAAGTGAAGCTGCATGCAACATGTGGCTCGACGCCAGGTGAGATTGGAAAAGCGTTCAGGCTAACAGGAAATAGACAAGTTTAATGTTCACTTAGTTAAAGCCAAAACGACGGGAATTAAGCTAGATTAAATGATGTAAAAGCTGAGTAGTTAATCAGTTGTATTACGAAGGAAAAAGACCCAAAAAAAGTGTTGCATAACGCAAAGAAGATTGCATAATGATGTTGAATAACTTAAGAACTTCAGCTGAAGCTTATCTGAGAGATCAGAGATACTTCAGAGACACAAATTTAATTATAAACCTGCAAATTTTTATAATCTTAAATCTATATGTGGTTTATAACACAGAAGAATGGCTGATGAAGTATTATATAACGCATATAATATTGCAAAGTGAGGTTAAACTTGATGAAAAGGTTATCTGAGAGCGTATATAGTACATTTAGATGTTAAAGATTCTTCCAACTATTTATTAATCTACCTTTATCAATTATAGATAATATATTCTAGATATATCAGCTCTATTACGAAGGAAAACAAGTGGATATGGCTACAGTCGAGCGCTCGACAGTAGGATACCCTTCTCCCAATTTTTAAAATCCGTTACAAACATGTAACCACACTCATAATTTCTAACAGAAATTTTGCACAAATACTTCTACTACATATAGCTTTCTCGCTCACACTCACACAGCGACGCACGTTAAGAGTGACGTCGACGTCGGCGTCAACTACTGAAAGCAGCGCGCAGGCTGCTGCTCGTGCATTTGTACTGAAAACGCTGACTTGAATAACTTCTGTGTTATTGGTCCGATCAAATTGTAATTTGGAGAATGTGTTTGTATGGCATATAGCTTTATACATACCAAAGCAGAACTTTATAAGTTGAATACTTTGCTTAATAATCACAAATTACCGATTTGCGGGGGCGGTGGGCGTGGCATCAAACATTTAACATAAACTTCATCTGCCTATTATATATAGGAACTTCCATACCAAATTTGGTGTCTCTAGCTTTTTTAATAGCTGAGATCTGTTCCCTCATACAGACGGACAGACGGACAGACGGACAGACAGACGGACATGTCTCAATCGACTCGGCTAGTGATCCTGAGCAAGAATATATATACTTTATGGGGTCTGCCACGCCTCCTTATGCCTGTTACATACATTGCACAAAGTTAGTATACCCTTTTTTGACCATTTTCAATGGTCGAAGGGTATAATTACCAAAAAAGTATTACATAACATTACAATAAAATTCCATAGTAATCCTTGAGAACTCCAGCTGAAGGTTATCTGAGTAGTATATTGTATGCATAGAGAGTCAAAGATATTTTCAACTAATTGCCAAAAACATCTTTTATCATAATCATAAATTTTATATCTGTAAAATTGTTTCTAATAACTTTAACTTTTGATTTGCCTCTGACCCGCTGCCACAGTAAAATGTAGGGGAAGGGAAGGGGTTGTGAGGGATGGGGTGCGGCTACTGGGGCTCTGATGGTGCCGGCAATTTGGTGCCGCGGCCAGCGGCCATCATCATCATTAGAAACTGCGAAAAATCCTCCAAATACTCGTACCGCGCAACGGATCGGCGGTGGCCTTAAGTCGTTTTTGATGTTGTACGTTGCGGGCAGCGCCAGCTAAACGCCAAGGCAACTGCCCCAACTGAGAGAGTCGCGACGAGGCAGAGGCAATCAACGGGTGAGGGGCAGACGGCGGTTGCCTATAGCAAACTCAACAACAACGACAACAACAACAACGACAACAACAACATTTATTAAACACGCACTTTTGCGGCATCATTCGATGATCTGCAGGTGCCGATTAAGGCGCAGACTCAACTCCGGCTACGTCTCCGTCTCCGTCTCCGTCTCCGTCTCCATCTCCGGCGTATAATGCAGTTTTAATTGCTGATCAGTCGTTAATTGTGGCAAATTACTTGCACGGAAGAAATTGCAAAACAGACACCGCACAGCGAACCCAAAAAGGAATCTTTTAATCGTCGTAATTAATGGCGACGCTTTTGTGTGCCACTTATGGGCAGCACAACACAAGTGCCAGCTCGCTAATCTAATATTTAATTTGCAGCTGAACCCCCTGACCCCAAAATACTCCTCCCTATCACTATGTACACTATCTACACACTATCTATAGAACGCAGGCTTTCATGAAATTAAATAAGAACGAAGGGTTAAATGCGACAGGTCGAAGGGATCACATTCTTCCAACTTGAGGATTACGTTTCCATCGGTTGCTCATATACAAGGTATATAAAACTATGTAAGACTATAATATATATTGTTATAGATGTATCATATATAAAGTGCATTTATTTATGTGTTAATATATATTGTAAAAGTAATTTGTAGACTCATTGCTCTCAGTATGACTATATGGAAACCTGCACTTTAGAGATTATATAATCAATCTATAGACACCAAATTTTGTGACAGAACTTTATTATATGCATCAAATTATCTTAAAGCATTTTAAGAATTTGGTCACACCCCCGCTCACCCCTGTACCTTAATAAAAATAAAATTGTAAGCGCAATTTTAAAGCTAGAGTTTTTGACTTTAACTGCAGCTTTATTATTAGAAATGATTTCATAAAATGATATTTTATGAAGACATTTTTTTTAAAAAGACGTTTTAGTTTCATATCATAAAATCTATACCCTTTATTATGGTAAATGTTTGAATGAAATTGATGACAATGTCAGCTAGATAATCAGCAATGCATAGAAATTAAATCGATATTGACCTTAAGTTAGATAAAATGTTGTAATTAGCTTTAATGAATTGCCACGAATTTAAAAACTATCAACAAATTGTCCTATGTCAATGGGTCTAAGCAATTTAATATTGCTTAAAAGGTAAGCAACATTTTTAATGATACTAAAATATTATATTCATTTTCGATATCTTCTAAAATTCTACCATTGTTTCATTAAAATTATTTGATTTATTTAATTTGCGCAGTAAAGTTCCTCAAAGTACAGTTGGCTAAAAAAAACCTAATTCCCTATTCTCGCCATTATGTATATTATGAAAATTAAATTATATATTTATAGATAGGAAAATTATATGTAAAATGACAATAGAAGTATCTGGGAAATGGATGCAATTTGGTATAAGCGAGTTTTCAAGTGAAGTTCACTTATTTCCTACATGCAATTTTATTGCTGAATTTAAAATGAAGTCAGAATTGAATTTATAATAAATGCCATTAAGATCTCCCCGACCCCAACGTGGGAAGAAGAAAGCCAGAGATATCGGTCGCAGATGCTGCTGCTGCCGTAGTCGGCGAGTAATAAACGATGTGAAGAAAGCAACAATCAGAACTTATTTCCTCTGGCGTGCCATATAGTAAGTAGTTATCACAAAATACTTCAAATGATATACAATTATCGGGAAGCGATTTTGTTTTATGTTCGGTTATCAAATTAATTTGCTTTTAGCATTAAATTATACGAGGGGAAAACTTTTGATTGGCTGAGTGAGTGAATTTGCCCGATATCGAAACTATTGAATTGATCGTTATACCCGATTCGCGATTCATGCGATTCACGCGATTCGTGACCATGCAGCACGCACAATGAGTGCCCCTTGCACCCCTCCCACCCCTTCCACCCAGTGCACACCACACACACCTGTGTGTGCCTCCTCAATTATGGATGCGCTAACCGAGGCTAACCGAAGCTAACCGAGCCTGGGCGTTTGTTCGGCACGCTGAATTTTAAAAGCTCATTAATATTTCAACGCGTATTAAGATGAGGCTACTGTGTGTGTGCGAGTGTGTGTGCGTGAGTGTATACGTGTGTGTCTGTGTGTGTGCGTGCGAGTGTGATTAACAAGAATGGCGGCAATTACAGGAAATTGCTTCCTTGCACCTTCCTTCCGCTCACAAGCTCACTCTCTCTCTCTCTCCCTCTCTCTCTCGCTCTCTTTCTCGCTCTCTCTCTGTGTTTATTATGCCATGAAAATGCGGCTGCACTTTTTTATTTAATCACGAAATTTATGCATGCAAAATGAACACATTGGAACAATCAACTGCCCCTCGCCCCTCCAGTGTCTCACATGGCCCCCTCCCAGGCACAGCCCCTGTTCATTTTGCAATCACTTTAAAAGCCATAATAAGGGTGAAATTTTAATGACTTTATTACTGGGTTGTCCATGGCCCGAAGACGTATATACACACACACATACATATATATATGTATGTATAAAAAAAGAGAGCGGGAGAACCACTTGCTGTTGACATTGCCATTACCCCAACGTTACTTCCATCCTGAAATGGAACCTACCCAACCCCCCACTCCCCACTCCATTTATCGGAGTCCGTTTAGTGCGTGTTGCACCTAATTCGCATCGAGCGGCACATGTTTTATGTTTTACAATATAATTATAAGAATTTTATTTTAAGTGGCACATAATTTGCGTGCCCAACTGGGGAAGCACAGCCAGCTTCGATCCGCGATCTGTGCTCGCAGAGAGAGAGAGAGAGAGAGAGGAGGGTAGGCAAGTGCAATCACCTATTTGCCGCCATCTTGAATTGGAAGACAGTGTGCGATGGGACTCCGAATCGGTGCACAATCAAAGAAAGAGAAAATGCCTGCTTTATCTGGGATGCCATTAAGGTAGCCTCATCTATTGACAGGTAGAGAATTTATCGCCTGCATTCTATGGCTATGGGTCACATGGCCAGCACCAGCACCCATTGCCAGGGTCAAAACAGGTTTTCCACTGTTCGACCGACTCGTTTCCCAGTGTGAGGTCAATGTCTGATTTGGGTCTTTGTTTCTGTTCGAGTTTAATTACAGCGCTCAGCTCGAATCTGCATGATTTGAATAAAAGATCTGCTTAATTGTCTAAGCCTTCCTTGCTGAGCAGGCCAGGTCAAAGGTTCCTACTGGGTAGCCTCGATTTGTCAGGTCATCTATGAAGAAAATAAATATTTTAGCTGCCTACATTTAGATTAGGTTATGTAAGAAAGTAAGTTCTATAAGTTCTACATTTATTTATTTATCTAAAGGAGCTTAGAGTTCCCGCTTTACTTAATTCTACATGTATCTATTGTTTTCTTGTATTTTGTAATATAAATCAATAATATATTGGTATATATTTTATGTATAATTATTATCAACTTATTTTTAAGATCTTCTTCAATTCTTACCATTTTCTTATGCTTTACTCTATATTTAAACACATAAATCAACAAATAATCGATTTATATTATAAATATATTTATTTTCAGTTCCCCTCGAGTTTGATATAAAACATAACTGAGTTTCACAAGGGAACCACACCTTTTTGCATGCCTAGTCTCACCTTTCTCTCCTGCTCATCATACACATTATTTTCTGGTCGCTAAGTATCATATATATATATATTTTAATTATAATTATGTTTCACTGCTTTCTGTTTCACTTGTATTATTGTTATTATTCGTAATTCGTACTCCCTGCACATTCTGCAAAGCAATTGTTAAACATTCAATAAACTTTACGCGCTGCAGTTGATGATACGCTTATTAAAATGTTCCCGAACTAATTGAGAGTAATTATTATCGCCATAATTAAAAGCGAATTAAATTTAAGCACAAGACTCAGGCTAATGAATATTTATTGATAATTATAATAATTATGCAAATGTGCAACATTTTCACGCAACGCGTTGCCAACCAATTCGCAGAGCCCCCAAACTTCCTCCCCTCTGTACCGGCCCAACGTCCCCCATCGTCTCCCATCGTCGCTTTGGTAGTAACATCTCGAGGCTGCACTTGACGAACTTGACGAAGTGACGAAAGTACAGTGGGACAACGGGACACATTGACTGACTGACTCACCCGACTTGCTGTGGCGAACTGTAAAAATTAGCAAAAAGGGAACGTCGAACTACAAATTGGTTTGAAAGGGCATGCAAATTAAATGCCAAAGTAATAACCCCTCCAGACCTTGAATGCATTTGCATACGACTCTGCGAGTGTGTGAGAGGTCTGACAATACCCTAGCTGAAGGTAGTCAGTCTGCATTACTCTCTCAACCCTCATATATTGTGTTGCAAATAAATTTGTAGCACTATCGATTTTTTGATTACCACAACTATCGATACTATCGATTACATCAGATTTTCTCTCTTTAAGCAAGTATAAAATTAAATTTGTATAAGTTTTTATAACAAGTAAAATTTGTTGTAATTTTACCTACGATATATATCGATTGCTCATCGAAGAAATTATCTTCTTGGTCTTAATTTTACTCTAATGTTTCATAAATTTTATTTTCTTTATTTAGGAGTTTCGTACATGCTTAAAAATTATAAATAACAATCGATGGAATAAAGAAACAATCGACCAAGTGTTGCAAATACATTTTTAGCACTATCGATTTTTTGATGGCCACAACTATCGATATTATCGATTACAACAGATTTTCTCTCTTTAAGCAAGTATAAAATTAAATTTGAATGAGTTTTTATAACAAGTAAAATTTGTTGTAATTTTAACTACGATATATATCAATTGCTCATCGAAAAGAATTATCTAATTGGTCTTAATTTTACTTTAATGTTTTATAAATTTTATTTTCTTTATTTGGGAGTTTCATACATGCTTAAAAATTATAAATAACAATCGATGGTATAAATAAACAATCGACCTATCGAAATACTTTATTAACCAACGAGTTTATCGATTGTTGAACACCCTGTGCAACACTTCTTTTACCCGTTCAAAATTTAAACTATATACCCTACCAACACCATTACAGGGTATACAAGAAGTTCTTTCCTGCAGCTCAAGGTATTGTAAGCAAATTACCAAGTAGATCTTCAGGTAGTTAACTCCCCATTCGCAGCCCACGCTTAATCCACTCGACTCGAGGCATGCAACATGTGCTGCAAACCCAGCTCAATCCTACGCTCTGCCTTCCTGTGTGTGTGTGGGTGTCTTTCTTCTGTGCGTCCTTGACATTTCCGGATGCATATGCAAATATTTGCGCTACACAATCGACAGTTCGGCAATCCTTTGTAATCCTTGCCCTAGGTAGTCAGTCCCGTCCGGGCGAGTCAATCGTCATCGATGACCGTCATAAAACTTGCTCTGTCTGCCACAACGGGTGGCAGCGGCGTGTCTGGGTGTGTTTGTTTTGTGTTTTGACTTTTGACTTGTGACCTCTGAGCCATCATCCTTTTGAACGATCCATTGATTTACGACATCCGACTTTGGCGGCCAGTTAAGCCGGCCATGTGTAGTCGCATTTCAGTTTCGATTTCCATCTTGACACAATCGGTTCATCGTGTTGCCTTCTGCTCAGGAAAGTGGGAAGTGTGAGTGCGAGAGTGAGTGCGAGTGTGAGTGTGAGTATAAGGCTTAAGATCAATCATATCAATCACGAAATTGTTGTATTATTAACTACAACTTTTTGCCATATTAGATCGAAGTTCGGCCCACACGCTGCTCGTAATTGTTTGCAACGCGTTGCCGTAGTCAGATACGCCCCAAATTGAATACATGAGGTCAAAACAATCAACTACGAATTTAATTAGATTTTTCATATCCATAAACGAATGCGGCTAATGGAAGTTTCGCTCGTTTTAATCGACTCTAAGTCGCGCGTGACGATGATCGATTCGCTTCCCGGGAACGGGCACTGACAGGATGATCGCAGCAGCAGCAGCAGCTCCTGCCTCCGAGAAGCTGGAGCGAGGGTAAGCACACCTGTTTGGGCCTCAAATGCCGCCGAGTACCCCTCGTTGCAATGAATTATTAATGATTGGCGATCGATCGTGAGGTGATCGCGCGAATGCGCCTTTTAAAAATAGCCACAGATCATTTTGTCTGGCTACCTTAGACTGGCAGGCTGTGTCTACCCCCCCTGCTGCCTCTGCCTCTGCCTTTGGGGCATGCCTCGCCTCGTGGCACGAGGCGTTTAGCGTTAACGTTAACTCAATCGACCTGTCATTTACGTTTTAGTTGGCTCCTCGCATAATTGCCACCGTCACTTGAAGCTGTTCCCTGGCACATCATTTGTCAAGCGGAGCAGCAGCCTCGGCGGCGCACTCTGGCTATTTATAGGTATATTCCCTAGCAGAGAATAGTTTGGAACTCCATTGGATAAGTCGAGGAAAGTCGAAAGAAAACTCTTGTCTGTTTTCATCGCACTTCCGTTGCCCACTCCCCCACTCTGCCTATCAATAGTTCTTAACACCTTAAACCTTTTAGCATACATATATCATATTATAATCAAGCGACTTGCTAGGCACAAAATTTGCATGAACTGTTGCTGTATTTGAAATCATTTATCAACATTTACTAGAAATTAATTACTACTCGTTCGGTTCTGTCTTTAATTCGATTTGTATGCGATATCTCTGGGTGTGAAACCACGTTTCGGTTCGATTAATCAATCCAAGACGAATTCGATATCGATCAAACAATCGAACAGCCACTCGAAAGGGAGAGAAATGGCGGGGGAAGGAGACACAGCTCTGCCGACAAGAAGTCTACTGGGCTAGTCCCAGTCCAGGATACGCGCTGTCTCTGGCGGAGCAGACTCTGTGGTTCCATAAACACACACCCCTTCCCTCCCCCTGTCCACCAATTCCTGCCACGTCTGTCATCGACACACTTTTCAATTGTTTATGTTTTCGATTTTCGATTTTCTGGTTTCAGTTTCGGTTTCGGTTTTGTTTTGAATTTTTCGGGCATGCGATGTGAGCAAACAAAACTTCATTAATTTCCCCTAACATGCACGAGTCGTGTCCAAAGTTGGGAACACTAACCTGTTCCTGGACCGGGGCTGGACGCACGTTTAGCACATCTACCAAGGCAGATGAGGCATGGGGCATAAGGCATTCATTAATTCAATTCCAGCGATTCAGTCTCCTTGTATTTTGTTATTAATGATGTTCAACAAAACGTCTCCTTGTTGTTGTTGTTGTTGCTTCTGCTGTTCCTTCGGTTCCTTCGGACCATCGATGACACTCACTGTGCGCCCTCAGTAAGTTGCTTTTGCGGGCGATTCGAGTGTATTTTGCAGTCGTAACTCCGCCGATGATGATGATCCTCGAACTGTTATAACAGTTCCCGTTGTTGGTCAGGGGCGGCACTCGGTGTGGTTCGGTCTCCGTCCTGGCTTCGGTCTTATCATTATGGCATGTTGAATGATGTCGAGTGTTTGTTTTGACATCGAGTGTTTTTGGCTGTTTTGTTATTAAATTAAACATTTAACCATTTGATTAATGATTTTCCAATATGCTGAGCCGCCCTCTGATAGTTATGCTATTGACCCGTGAGCTACCTCATCTCACGTCAGCTAATAGCCCAATTGAGGTTAAGGTTGCGTTTAGGAATAATCAAAGGAGTGTAAGAAAGGTGGGACACTTGTCTTGGGTGGGTTTACACTCTAAACTGTTTTGAATTAAGTGATAATTCTAGAATTAAGTGTACCTTAATTTTTGAAAATATTTCTTAATTTATTTCTTAGGATTCTGAATTTTCCCAACTGGAACCTACGTATTTGACTAGAAAAATATGCATATGCTATTTTACATTACTTACAATTTGATTAATGTTTTTTTTTTTTAATTTACTGGTAATTACTGTGAGCTACTTAAATGAGGTTAAGGTCGCGTTTAAAAGTAATCGAAGAAAGATGACAGAAAAGCAGAAATCAAGCGGCTTTAACTGTATAAAATGCAGCAATTATTTAAGGAGTAAGTACATCTTATTTAAATAATTTATATTACTTATTTTGTAGGATTTTGAAATCTCCCTACTCGAAGCTATTTAAGTCTACAGAAAGCTGCCCATCTCGTCCCCACAAGTATTTTATATTATTGAGGTGAGTAATTTATTTTTTTATTTATTTATTTAACGTCAACTTAGAGCAGTCGACTCAAAGATTAAAATAAAATAAAATTACAAATATAAATTTAAATTAAAAATATAAGTATAATTTAAGTGAAAAGTAAGGATATTATTTAATTTTTTTTTTTAAATTATTTTATTATTATTTAGTCATTTAATTATTTATTTAATTTAACTTAATAAGTAATGAGTAATCATTGGAAGGTGTAAGAAAAGTGTGTCTTTTCTCGAGCGAGTTAAAGAAATTTTCCTTTTAAAAAAAAACTTTTTTTTTTGGAATATTGCTGTTACTCCGCCAGAAATAGTTTTATTTAAATTAATTCTTCCACTGTATTGTGAAAACTGCTTTAAAGAGTTTCCCAAAGCCATCCTCAGTCCGAGAGCTATGTCCCCATTGCTTAGTCAGCTAATAAACCAAAGCGAATCCAAACAATCCCCATCCCCATGCCGCTCTGATAATACTCCACCATGTTGGGGCCTTGGCGGCAATGCAAATATTTGTGAATCGAAAACACTTAACGCAAACACATTTAGTGATTCCTGGGAAACTGATTGCCCTACAAGGCAGACATGCGGGCATCGGGAGGGGGAAAAGGGGAAGTATTCACCCTCGGTGGGTTTGGCAGGCAAGTGCCCGAGGGAGACGAGCCCAGAAGCCAATTCTAATTCCTAGAAAATGCTTTTCATAAAAAAAATGAGGGAAACAACGAAAATATTTGACATCGAATTCGTCAAACTCATGTGTTGGTCGTGCTCGCTTCCCGAATGGGGCTGAAGAACTTGAGGGTGGAGAGGGGAGGGAAGCGGACGCCTGATGTTGTTGAAATCGTGGGCGTTGAGCTGGGCTGACTTTCGGGAAAGTGACTTTAAGGCCTACAACGGAACCAGGACTCGCACGTCCTTGCCGGGCTGAGCCAGAGAGGGAGAGAGAGAGCAAGAGAGGCAGGCGAGGCTAAAATGGAAAACGAAAATGTCTGACATTGACAAATGTCATCCGTCATTGCGAACACAAGATTGATATAGATTGGAATGTGACACAAAAATACGCACAACTTCCACCACCACAGCACACCATACCATACCCTGCCATGCCATACCCTGCCCTGCCCTGCCACTCCACTCCACTCCACCACCATCGGCAGGCGCTGTAGCAACCACTGCGACAGGCAGCAGCTCGAACCGAAGACACAATGGCGGCAAAGGGACATTCTCCCCCGTCTCCTTGCCTTCGTTTTCCTTCCCTTCTTTCCGCCTGCCTATCGCGCTGATCCCATACGACGCACAATTGTGCGTAGCCTGGCGATGGCACAAGATGACGAGCGCTGATGAAAAACGTCGTCAGCGTCGTCAGCGGCGTCGACGTCTGTCCGTCAAGTCACCCTTGTTTCACTCGCTGGCAAAAAAAAATAAAGTAAGAGGAAAAAAATATAACACAAAACCAACAATGGATTCCTTTTCAGGGATGAAAAGCTGCATTTTTTCACGCTTCTCTTTTTGGGGCTGCCACAAGAGTTTGTGATAATCGCAGGTGGCCAAGAGCGTCTTTATAGGAATTTCTTTGGAAACATGAAATATATGAACTCTTAAACAAATAGAATTATTTATAACAAACCTTAATTATTTATTATTATCATAATTCGAATGCCTAAGATTTTTTTATATTAGTTGTTTGATAAGAAAAAGAATTGGCATTTGGTTGATTTTTAAGGCGATAAATATATTTAATATTAAAATATATGATAAAGTTCAGTAGACTGTAAAATACATTATATTTTAAATATTTTTGATGACATAACATGGGTATATATGATATTATCCTGTTATCTACTATTTCAAAATTAAATCAATAAAATCAATATACTGTTTCGATTAATTCACGTATTCCAAATTTTTTTGAAACCTGAGATTTGCGAAAAAGTGTTTTTTATAAATATGTAAAAATAACTGAAGTAAATTTTTTACCATGAATATTAAATAAGTTAAAGAAACCTCTTCTGTGTGTAGTATAATATATTACTTTAAGATATAACTTGGGTGCTGATGTTTACACACTATTAACGTTCATTCTAGCCTTAAGATTTGGCTTTAAATTTTAATATATTAGTTAGAAAAAAAAACTTTAGAATACTCCAACATGTAGTGCTCTCTTAATCCCTGAGGTATAAGCAACAAAACTAGTTAATATCCGTAATACTAAAATTGCTATATTTCGTACCATTATTATAAATTACACTCTTTTAAGCCCAGAGATAGCTCAGTGCTCTGAGTCTCCATGGATTAACAGAAAACACAATCAAAGAATCGTATCTTGTTACAGTCATATCGCTACGATAGTCCATAGCAACCCTAAAACAACTCTAACAAACTTTTCGAACTCCCCACTCGATGAGTAGCCGTGTTTGTAACTGTGTTTGAGCTGGCGAGCGTATCCGTGTGTGTGTGTGTGTGTGTGTGAGTGTGTTGGTGCTTCCTTTTGTAGCTCAAAGTTTTATGTGCGTGGCACATAATAATGGTGGATTTTCTTTGTTTGACGTTAATTTTTTATTCTTGTTGCTTTTGTCTCAGCTTCTTCTTGTGCTTTTCTTGCACTTAAGTTTATTAGAAAGAACAACGGGGGATGGGGGAGGTCGACAGGGATTGGCGGGCGTGCCCGCTAAGAACGTTAAAATTTGATAAATTAATGTTTGCATTAATCTTGTGCTGCAACTATTTTAACAATTTGCATCCTGCTCCGACTACTCCGACTTCTCCGACAGGAGGGACACGTTGGGCGAAATCTGTTTTTCAGATTGCGCGACCGAATAGTTGGCAAACTGTAGCGATGTCTCCCCCGTTGCCAGTTAGAAGACGAGGCAGAAGGAAGAGAAGGAAAAGAAAAGCACCAAAGTTGCGAAAACTTTTTGTTCGTGCTGAGCGCTCCCCGAATAATAATCAAGTGTTAATTATTTTACGGTTCTCAAAAGTTAAAGTTTCATCATGCTCGCACCGCAAATCATCGTTCGAGATACGCATCGATTTGGCAGCTCGGCAACTCTGGCAGCAACTCTAGCAAGCAGTGTCTGAGCATGGTCAGAGGCAACTGCTCATTTCCTTTTGCCAACTGTAATGAAACTTCCGTCAGAGCGTTCCCCACTTCCCATCGCTCCCCCCCCCCTGACTTCCCCTCCCTGGTCCAGCAGCTGGCAAACTAATGCCCTGCCATCAGTTGACGATGGCATTCAGATTAAGCTGCTGGCAATGAATGAACTCGATGCGGTGATAAAAACATTTATCAAACAAAAAGACGAATAATCATTCGTGCCAAGCCACGCGGCACGAGAGCAGCTTCAGGCTCCTGCAGGCATTACCCTTCCCTCACTCACGAGGCGGGGGCGGAGGTGTCCTCTAAGAAAATACTCTACGCGGGTTAAGCGAGCATGATTATACAATTTGTACGGCACTTAAAAATCAATTAGAATGTTATGCCAAGGATTCCATTACGCACGACACGAGAAAAACATTTATAAATAGAATTAAATAATCCCTATGCCATATGTTCCATATTAATATTCAAGTAATTTAATTTGATAAGAGCATGTATAGGCAAAGAGATTAGAAGTTAAAAAGAAATATCTATTCGTATCCTATACTAACTCTCATAGTTAATTTGAACCTCATATCATCTAACTACAACTATTGTAAACCAAGAAAAGAATCTGCTTAGCTTTATGTAAATTATTTCATTGGATTTTCAGCTGAAAATCTTAAGCTAAAATGCTTTAAGATATTCCCCATTTATTTAAAAATTATTCTATAACAACAACGTCTTGAATAATGATTCAGTTCACCACAAAAAGAACCAAAAGCAAAGCAGTGCTTATAAAAATTCCTAACTAAAAACAGAGATCTATTCGTAACCCAAGATCAACTTGCAAAATTATCTTATAGTTCAGTAAACCAGTAAGAGAAACTTAGTTTTTAATAACTTTATTGAGTTCTCAGTTTAAATAGATTACAGACACTCGCCCTTTAATTTTAGATCATTCTAAAACAACTACGGACTACCGAGTAGTGAGTCAGTTCACCGCAAAAAGATCCGAAAGCAAAGCAATGCTTATAAACACACATACCATAATGTCTTGCATGCCTTATAAAGATGTTATTAATGCATTGTCTAGAGGATTATGTTTCGAGTTTACAAATCGCGTTGTCTCCAAACACGTTATGCTCATGAGCATTCACATACATATACCCCCGAATAACCGAATACCCAAACAACAACAACAACGAGAACTAACACTCTGTCGCATCCGAAACCGAAACTTTTTGAAGAACAAGACAAAATACACAATTCGGAACAAGATCTTCGCTTTAGCCTGTCATCAGAGACGGGGGTTAGCTGGGAACGGAATGGGAACGGGGGAATGCGACTTCGGGGGACTCTCGTATATGCCTGGGACCCACTGACAATGGTTATTAATCAGTTTCCGATAATGCAGCTGAGCGAGACAAGAGTTTCGAATAAAAACACTCGCTCCTCCGCATCTTCTCCACCGGCTTCGTCTCGTCTTCCCTAGTGCCGATGATCTCAGAGAACCAGACGCGGCACTGCCATAGGTAATACTCTCGGATACGTACTCACACACGAAGATGTGTCATAGTCACACTTTTGTTGTTAATTAAACGTGGCGACTGCACGCCCGAGCATCATGCCCCAGGTCCATTTCTAGGTGCTGCATTCTCTATAAGTGCCATGTGTGTGATTACGGGATGTGCAGAGGGAGAGAGAGCCCATCGAACTATTCATAGATCCACTGCTATTGGACCTTGCCATCGCTGCCAGCTCTTCCGGCAATTGATAAATCGCCCCAAGCGACGCACTTTTGACGCCTAAGTGGCAGGAACTGGGCCGATCCCACTAACACGATGTGCTGGGATCCACCGACGGCAGCCCAATTTTGATATAGAACTCTCAAACGATTTGTAGAGAGATATACAAGTGATATTTGTGTATCGAATATGAAATAAAATTATATCATACATATAATGAGTAAATAAAAAAATTTCCTGATCCCTTTTTTGAGCTTTAGTCGATATTCAAACTTAACAATCGTATAAAATACAAGTAGATATCATATTTTATCTAGGGTTGCGTTTTTATTAAAGTCTTATACACAATTTAAATACACATAGAATTTGTTAGATTTTATATTGAGTTTGATGTTCATATATGCTTGATTATTATGAGGAAACAAAAGAAAACAATATTGGACTAAAATACATAAATAGGTTAAAGTTTTCAAAAACGTATAAAATTTGAAAGAAAGTTGAGACTTTTCCAGAAACTCATTCTAGGAAAAGTCAAATTTTAAATGTATTAATAATAATAATAAATAATCGGATTAATCAATGTGGTAAATTAAAAATATTTTAAGTAGTTTATAGTGTACTACTTATTCTGTATGAAGATAATTAAATTAATTAATTAGACTAAAATTAAAAGGAAGAATACAAATTATAAGTAAGATTTTCATGATATTCATTTAAATTTTATAGAAAAAAACAAATACATTTTAAAAGAATTATTCCGTTAAAATTCCTATTTGCAGGGCTAAAACCGACAGTATAAGGAATGAAAAAAAAAATGGAAACTAATGCGGAGGCCAGCAGCTAAACGGGATTCTCTCTCTCTCTCTCTCTCGGGCAGCTTCTTCTGCCGAATTTTCGGAAGGCGGTGGTTCGTCATCTCCATCGAGTGATTTGATGGATTGCTGCCATTAATCTATGACGTACGCAACTACCAAAGGAAATGCCATCATCATCAAAAGCAGCCCAGGCAGGCAGCAGCCGGACTTGGGCCTCAGCTCTTGCCCTCACTCTATGCCCAGATCCGAGCTCAGGCCAGCGGTGGCCCGCAGGGAGTCGGCAGCAGCAGCAGCAGCAGTGGCAGTGGCAGGAAAAGATACAGGCAAGGGGGAGGGGGAGGGTGTTGGCAGGGTTCGAGGGAGCACTGGGAAAACAAAAGCAAAGCAATCCGAACAGGGAGTTTTCTCGAGTGTAACATTTGGGAATTTTCGTTGGTTTCGCTTTCATTTTGCAATTTAAAGCATAAGAAATAAAAGTCAGCAAAAGCAAATCTAAAAACTGGATAGATTCCACTTTAATTTAATATTATAACTGAGATCTCACTAGATTTTAAAAATATTCGCCAATTGCAAACAATTTCAATCTGCCTCAGTGCTAAGCAGACTCTTAAAAATCTATTCCACTTGACATTTGAACACGACATGCAAATGATTTCAACTGAATCACGCCCCTGGCAACAATTTGTTGTGCAACTTTCAGGCAGAAGGGGAACCTCGAGGGGCGGGGGAGCTGCACATAGGGAGTGCGCGTATTCAGTTAAACATTTCTACAAACATAAATGCATTTCATGTTTACATTTTTCCAGTGACAAGTGTCTGAATCACACTGCAACGGGATGACATATTGAGCCAAGGGAAGCCAGCGACACTCAGCCGACAATCGATTAATCAGCGAAAAATAATAAGAAACATCTTACACAAGGCGCCCGCCGCCAGGCAGGGAACTGGCTCTGGCTCTGGTTCTGGTACTGGTTCTGGTTCTGACTCTCTGACGATGGAGATGCTGCAGTGGGGCTGCTCGAATGCGGAACTGACGCTGGAAAAATGAGCGACTTCAGCCTTTTGGCAGGCAAATAAATACAAAACATCTCAGACGTCGGACAAACAGACAGACAAATCAGCCAGACTAAATTTCATGCATGTTATTTAGACTGTATACTAAAACCAAAAAAGGAAAATACGAAAAATAATAAAAAACTGTTGTGATCGCTTTTCATTGTTTTCATTCACATAAACAGAAAATTTCAATAATTAATGGCACTTGGTGGCCTCACAAGTCTGTATTAGAATACCCTACTTTGTGAGCTGATTATTTATTGAGAACATATGGAATATAGTTAGAAAAACTTATATAAATAAAAGAAAAATATTATATAAATAATTATATAATATTTCAAGTTTGTTTTTCAACTCAACTTTCAGAGAGTGTATACAGAAAGCGGTAAAAAGAATTTCCCCGCAATTAAGACAACAGCCAAATGTCACAGCCAAATGACTGACCAAACTCATTACAACGAAACTTCGAATTGCCCAAATTAATCTAATTTTCTGTTTATTGTTGTTGTCCCCGTTGTTTCTGTTATTGTTGTTGCTGTTGTCTCTTTTCAATGTCAATGAGTTGAGCGCGTCGCCAGTTGATTCAATCAAATCATTTCTTTCTATTTTCGATGTTTCTCACACAATTCTCACATAATAGAAAATTGTGTATGTCATTTGTTAAGCCTTTCTCTAACCGTTTATTCGAGGAACTCCAAATGAAAATGTTCCAAACTTGGGGGAATCACTCAGAACTAACTTTGGATTGGGTCAGCAAAAATATTAATTATAATAATTGTAATAAAGCTGATTAAATTGGGGGACTCTCACAATACATAATAGTTAGAGGAAAGGCAGAGGCTACTGAATTGACTCAAATCTAGAAATATATTTCGGATTCGGAATTTAATTAAAATTGTATTGAAAAGCATTAACAAGCTAATGTACCACAGGTCTTAAAAAATAAATAAATTAAGATGTAATAAGATCTAAAGTATCTCATTAGCATGCATTCGAAAAAGATGTAAAAAAGAGTTCTTCAGAGATACATATGTACAAAATCAATACGAAATTAGTTCAAAGTAATATTCCTTCCGTATCAAAATCAAAATGGTCGCTTCTCTCAGATGTCGCGCCATGTTTGCAAGCGAATCCCGTGAGTTTTGGCGAGTCTTTGATCTCAGCTGCGTAGTATATCAACATGTACTTTATGCTAACACACATACATATCTACTTCGCGGTCTGTATCTGTATCTGTGTATTTGTATCTGTATCTGTAGCTGTGTATTTGCATCTATGGCAGCGTCGCGTCGTCGACATTATTAATTGCCTGCTTGCGTTGCATTCAGCATGGGGAGCAGAGTTGGAAATGAATTTTTAGACGCCTTTGGTTGGGCATATGGCGCGCTCCCCGTCGTGATCTCCTGTCCGTGACGTTTCATTATACCCAGTAGGTGGGAAATATGGGTAGTATGGAAAGCATATACTTACCTTGGGTTTTAGGGGGGTGTTTTCATAAATACGCTTATCTTAGCGTAAATTAAATTAAATTATTTTTAATTATTTGTGTTTAATTATTTTAAGTCGAATTGTCTCCACTTTCTGACACAATTTGTTAATATTATTTAATAATTTAAAATGCGGAATATAATTAAATTATATCAATTTAATAAATTAACGTTATAATAGCTTAATAATTAAGTGAGGTATTTTGTTTTAAAAACTTATATTAATTAAAACTGGAAAAATAATAAATTAACAATTTCAACATTATTTATGGGGGATTGGGGAAAAATCTATAAATTCAAATTGATCGTAACTTAAAGACATTATATTTTAAATCGATTTTGATATTTTTATTATTTTAATACTGGGTAACTGATAGTCGAGTTAGCTTCTATGTTTCGTCTCGTACTTGTCTTATTTCATTTTGGCATCACGTGCATCACGCTGCCCCTGCTGCCCCTGCTGCGGCTGCTGCAACCGCCCCCGCTGCAGTCGCACCGCTGCTGCTGTTATATATGACATATTGCCGACATTGATAGCATAAGACGTTGCAATGAAATTTGTTGTGCTCGTCAACGAGCCTCGCGGTCATCATTCACAATGGGAGCGGCAAAGTCAGCGTTCCCCTTCCTCCCTCCCGGTTGCATGCGCCATTCGCAGATGATATTGAAATGTTGCCTGCCACCCCAGAGTGATAAGTATGCTAAGGTGGGTGTACATATGTATGGCATACGTGAGTGATCATTATATGCAAGCGATCGTGTTTATGTCAAATTATTACAATACATAAGAAATATAAAGGAAAAAATATATAATTTTAAAATTAATTGCTTTATTACTAATTTAGAGATTATTTTCTCTTTTAAGCACTTTTTAACTTTGAATTTATTTTTACAGTTTTAATTAGACTTTTAAATTTAAAATATAAATTTTAAAAAGCTTTTATATCCTTACTTTGGTCAACTGTTTTTAGTGGACTTTAAATAAATAAGTATGGTAAATAAATGATGTAATAATAATCTATTTCATTATTCTTTATAGAACATAGTACACACTACAAGCTAAATCAGACCGATTAATCGTATAGCTGTCTGTCATATAAACTATCTTCAGCTAAACATGATGTAAATAACCCAACTTTAATTAAATAAATAATAAAACATATAGCAGCCATACTAAAAATATTATGTAAAACATTTTTGTATGAACTTCATCAAATAATACAATGTCCGTAAATATTCTCATATACTATTCACATCGAGATATTCCAATGATCCTTAATAACTCTTTCTGTTCTGTTATCTCAATAGTATCGTCTTAAGCAACAGCTAAAACTATCGTCATATATTTAGAAACTACTAAATAAGAATTTCCCAGCTTTCTTCCTCACTCCAGAAACCTCTGGCCAAAAAGTTCTGTTCGCCTGTCCCGAATTTCTGCAATTATTCATTCGCCCGAAACGTAGTCGGCATTTTCACTTTTCGATTACACAAATAACTGAGTAATTTCCTCGTCGGGGCAGCCACGCATAAAATGCAATTTTTCACTTTCCCTTTTCACTTCAAGTGCGGCGAAGTTCAAGGGTGGCGGGTGAAGGGAGGAGGCAGAGAGGCAGAGAGGGAGGTGTCGCCTCATCGGGCACTAATTACAAAGCAACATCGGAATAATTATGCTCACTTCGGGCAGGGTAATAACTAAAGAATTTATACCTGCCAGTGGCGGGCACTTTGACAAGAGAAAGAGAGAGAGAGATTTGCTCAAATTGCTTTCACATTAAAAACACTCACACACCACTCACCCACACACTCGTAGAACACTCACCCGCACACTCCAACCAGGCCGCACTCCGTTCGTTGTGTTCTATTTGTATGTCCATTCGATCGGCCTACCTGGCTGCCGGCATGGGCAATTAATACCTTTCACTCCTGTCCGTTTGATGTGCCCTGTCAGCCCATGTCCCAGCGCCGTCTCCTGCTCCGACTGCGACTCCAAGTGCAACTCTCCGACTCCGACTCCAACTGGATGCTTGACCGGCGCCCATTTGTTTGTGTCAACGCTTGGGCGCCTGATGCTGCACGGATTAGAAAGTAATCAGTGCCGATAAGAAGCGGCCGCCTGGCCGGCTGGCCGGATCTCTCTAGAGACTCTGAGTGGGTGAGCATGTGCGTGGGCAGAGGCAGAGGCAAGTCGGTGGCACGGTGGGCAGCTCAATTTAAATTACCGTGCTGCAACTGTGTCCACCATCGGCATCGCCATCGCCATCGCTGGCATTGGGCATTTTGCAGTTTGGTTACAAATGTCCATTGGGACTTTGCTAATCTGTCATTCGCCATGATGTGCTCCCGAAGGCGGCCTTTCGTTGGGGGTTGCACGCACACACACACACACACGCATACACCCACTCTTACCCCAGATAGAGAGGCAGCAAGAGAGAGAGAGAGAGAGCGAGAGAGGCAGCGAGTGTGTAGAGCGAGATAGCCAGCACAGCAACTGGCAATGAAAAAGGACGAGTGTTCATATAAATGACCAAAATGCCACGCATTGACCCACACAGTGCCCAAAACCTCCTTCTGCTACTCCAACTCCACCTCCTGCTCCTCATCCTCAACCTCACCGCCCTCGCGCCCCATCGTATCGACGACATGCCAGATAAAATGTTTCAATGTCCAATCGGGTAATTTGTCAAAATACTCGCACCGGATGGACATCCACATGCCCGCTGCCATCCCATCCAATCCAATCCCACCCCTCCATCTCCCTCTTCCTATCCACATCCACATCACACATGGACATGGACATGGACACGGTCATGCACATTTTGTTTTTGCCATCAGGATAAAATGTTTCTAGCTCATGTTGTTTTTGAGCACAGAATTTGTACTGACTTTGGAAGAGATTCGATCGGAGCAAATGCACAGCGAATGAGCCAACATAATCACGTTCTGCTGTTTCTACCAAGCAAATTTAAGTAAGGAATAAATGTTTTGTAGAAGATGATTTCAGGGAACTAAAGGCAGAATCTTACATTTTGATCATATCAAACTCAAATTATCCTATTTTTGTAAACTCTTGGAGATATATAAAAACTGCTTAAAAGACTTTCATTTTTATAACCAGTTTCTTAGAATGTAACATGATATAGTTGATAAGGATATATGCGATGTTGAAAATAATAATAATGAATAATAATAAATAATGAAAATAATAGATAAATTTTAAGATCTGGCAAAACAATTTGGCAATCAGAATTTATTTAAATATTCACTTGCATAGCTGTTAATATATTTATTTATCGATATTTACTTTATTACATTTTATATTTTATTCTAAATAAATCTTTAAACTGCTTAGCGATCTATGTTTTATTATTTAATATAAACTTTGCCCAAAATGTCACCTAAGGAGTTACGTATATATTTATTCGTAGTCGATCTTTCATGTTGTGGTTTGTTTTTCATGGAAACTTTTAAAGCTTATTGTAATTGTTTTAGAATTTTTTAAAAACTGATTTTACTACATGCGATATTTTAAAAATTTAAATTCTATTATATCTATATAGACTATAAATGGAAAAAAGTTAAAACAATTTATTTAAAATTTGAAACTCATATTCTTTAACTTATGTTGCCTTTAATAAAGCGATAAAAAAGAAAAAAAGAATATATTTGTAGAGATCCATTTCAAGTATGCTGTGCTGACTTACAAAATCATAATCTCTTGTGAAAGAATAAACAAAGTAAATGAATATGAATAGAAAATCAAATTAAGAAAAGCTTAAAAATGGAAATACTTAGAGAACTTTTGAACTAAGTCTTAAAAGTGTTTGGAAATTAAGAATTCCCAAATTATTTTGACCTCTAACGCAGCAACTCAGAGTTTCATACATAGTAATTCTGGTTTCGTAATATCGAGCAAGAATAATGCGTATGAATACATTTTAATTACACGCTTCGCTACATAGGCCGATCCGAATTGTGGTGGCATTTTAGATTTGTTCCACGCATCGGTTCGTGTTTGAAATATATAATGAAAATTTCAATGGCGATGATGGCGAACTTCCGTCCCTTGTCTCCCCGTCCCTCTGTCCCTCTGTCCGTCTGCCAGCACTGACGGAATGCTGTCAGGCAGTCTGACAGTCTGAAGCGAAGGGGGAATTGGGAACTGGCAACTGGCAACTGACACAAGGAACTGGCCGTCTGTCAGGCCGTCGAGCAGGCTGCCTGCAGCGTGCACACTCCGAGTATCCTTTTCGCCTGTTTCGCCAGTTCCAGTGCCTGTCCCTGTGCCTCCCTTATGGGCGTTCATGATAAATGGCGACAAATTCGTCAATGTCAAAATCAGACTGTTACAAACAGCGCTGTGACGGCGACGCTGGCGATGGCAGCGCCAGTTGCCGTCGAGGTAACCGCCCTGGAAGCGTAGCTGAAACCGGCTGCAGGACGCGGCTCCACGAACCTAACGGCATCCAGCGCTTTGCTCCCACTTTGGCAATAGCATCCAAAAAATTAAACGCAAATTTCGAATTAAAATTTCCCAACGATATTTACGCATTTTACTTAGGAAAATTAGCATAGAATGGAAAATTATTGAGTGGAAATTATGTTGACTAATTGCATGGCATTAGTCAGCAGGACCCAAGGAATACACATGAGGCCTGCTGACTGACTGAGCAGAATCCAATTCGATATGGTACATTGCCACCTTCTGCCTTACGAAATGATCTAATGAATGTATTCATTGAATCACGTGAATATGAATTGTAGTTCGTCTCGAAGCAGATTCAATTTTTCTTTTCACTTTTTAATTATGTTTTCAAGTCGATAATCAGTTGAGTTTTCCACGAATCTGGCAACCTGTGAAACCGATCCATTCCATTTGGGATCCTATATATGGTATTTCTACACACTCACATGCAAACGAGCCAAATATTAATTAGCTTGTCAACTTTAATTTTTCCCTTTCATTTTGTGGAGACTTACATTTAACAGCTCAATCCATTTGGGCCTGGCTTGCTAGCATGTGAGCAGGCCCAGAGAGAGAGAGAGAGAGAGAGGGAGACTGGGCCCAGAGGCAGACAGACTCCGATTTGAGTTATGCGATCCATTGACATTATCTGCGGCGCGCTCGCATGTGACAGGCGGCAACTGATTCATTCCACGATCGGACCCAGCATCGGCGTCTGCCTGGGGCCGAGGAGGAGCCTATCGGTTTTCGGAGACGATAAAGATCTCAAAAGGATCTTGTTGACTGTTTCGGCTTGTCGGCCTTATAAATGGGCGCCATTATAGTGCGACAACTTTTAGTTGTGGTGAAAACGACTTTAAGTCAATTTTAAATTGAATAAAATTAATTCGCCAGATAAATCATTTAATTAGTTTAGCTCTTGTACTAAATGCAAGTCTCTCTCAAATCGCAGAAATCCCCGACATACCCAGTACTTTGTACCTTGACAGAAATGGCGGCCATGCAAGCATGTGTAGAGTGCGAGAAAGAGAGAGAAAGAGAGAGAGAGAGAGAGAGCTACAAATCGTCTAACTGAATTATAATTGTCTAAGGAAAGGGCGTAGACAGAGAATGCAAACACAAACGACAAACAACAAATGAAATTAATGATATAAAAAGGCAGGAAACGTTGCTTTGCGGCACTTTTATTACATGTTGATACCCTGCGAAATGTGGTCTAACAAAAGGGGGTATGACAGTCCAAAAGCAGCAAACCTTTTCAAGGCAAGATTATGGTTATAAGAGGAAATATTTAATATGCACAAGTTACAAATCAATCTAGAACTACAGCTCATCTACAAGTCGCGCATACCCGCATTTGCCGCTCTGTTTTATTCTTGTGAGTAATTTAGTTTTATGTTTTTGTTTCTGTTTTGTTTTTTTAACCTTTTAAAGTAAAGATTATGGTTATAAGAGGAAATATTTAATATGCACAAGTTACAAGTCGAATTAGAACTACAGCTCATCTACAAGTCGCGCATACCCGCATTTGCCGCTCTGTTTTATTCTTGTGAGTAATTTTGTTTTATGTTTTTGCTTCTGTTTTGTTTTTTTAATGGCCACAGAACAAATAAAAGAAAAATGTCGTTCTGATTGACGAATTGCGTGCGTATAATTGTATCTTCCAGATACTCTGTTTACTTGCGCCACATTCGTTCAGTTCGCTTCGCGTTGGGTTCAGTTCAGTTCGGCACTGGGCTGCGGCTTTGCTTTCGTTCGGTTTCCATCGAGCCGCCTCTCGCTCTCGAGCTTTAATTGAGCCGCAACTGTAGATACCGCGCACAGAAAGAAACTTACGGATCACGCGAGCCCAAACAACAAAACAAAATGTCGGATATCTTTGAAGCCATTCACAATGGTAATGGTAAATATAGCTTACACGCATTTGTATGGCTGGGTATGTCTGCTTGTGTGTGTGTGTGTGTGAGTGTGTATTGCGTGTGGCTGGGAAAACCCATTCATGTGTTGTAATTGAGAGCAAGCCGAAAAGAAGTGATTGCCCAAAGACCACTGAATTCACAAAAAAAAGAGATAGATAATATATATGCTGGGGCCAACCTACGTTCAGTCTATCTGATTTTGAAGAATCTGCACCTATCATTATCCTAATGCCTTCGAGAGGCAAGTTTCTTGCGAAATAACAATCATTTTTGCTTCACTTCACACAACAAAATGCCAATTACGAATTGCAATCGAATTTCTGTTTTTCACATTCCAAAAAAAAATTGTAATAAGTTGGGCAACGTCTGAGAGCTACGACTATGCCTTAGTTAATCTGTCTAAGCTTAAAACAAACGTCTTCTTATTAAAAGTATAAGTAAAGCGATATTTGAAATTTATGCAATGTTTGAAACAGGATAAAGGAACCCTGAAAATACTGTAAGGTTTCTATATTTCGTATTAACAGATCTGCAACAAGCTAAGACTAGAGCTGGACACAACATAGTAATCTTGAAATATTTAAGAAAATCATTTAATTTTAAGGAATGGTCTTTCACTTCATAAATGCGTATAAATAAATTAAAAACAAATCTGAAAACAACACAATAGGCATAGGGTGAAAAAAGTATTAAATGTGTATCATTTTAATTACATTCAATCGTTTCTTATATACCATATATATAAGTTGCAATATCGAATTAAAGCCACAAAACATATTTGTTTCTTGGTCTTGTTAGTTTTTATTTTGATTTAATTAACAAGACGACATCGCGAAGTAACGATTTTATACATTTTTTGACAGTCAAACAACAATTTAATAAAACTCGACCCTAGATTCTATTTGAGAGGACAAAAAGAAGCCAAAGTGTTACATTTTTCGGCTAAATGGAAAAAACAGGACAAATTTTGCCGAAAAAAGGCTAGATGACAACACTGTGGCACACGCATACGCATAGCTAAAGCAGTGCGCGTAGTGCCAAGCAGTGCCTGAGAAGTTTGCACTGCTTGCTGCGGCGCAACATCTTCTTCCCTTGTGCGTGGTTTGCGCCCCGGCTAAATGGACTCCAATTATTGCGAAATGGAAAAAGGAAAACGTCATTTCCAATGGGAATACGAAAATAAATTCGCAAAAAAATATGCAAACTAGAACTACAAGTGTTTTCGAAATTATTCGACAGCTGGCGTTTCGTGCTCGTAGCATGCATATATAAAATTGGACTCCCTAAAATCTGCGAGAAAACATACGACAAACCACTCAGGCACATGTTTTTGGCGGCCTCTTTGACGAGCTGGCCCTCTTCGTTGTGGCATGTGTGCTGGCTGTCTTGCTCTTGCTCTGCACTTTTCCTCCTGTTCTGCCAATGCCTCGGCCTCTCCCTCTCCCTCTCCCTATGCCTCTGCCTCTGCCCTTAAATCATTTTATGCTGCGCTGATTTTACGTACATATGTTTGATTAAAAATTAAAATTATCATTTACGGCCCATTTAAACTAAACCGACCAGACATTTTTCGCATGTCGTTCTCATTTTCGAAATAACAAAATATTCTGTGGCCACGTTGAGTATAGTATATGATATATCTATATAGTATAAACATGCGTGTGTATTTGATATAGGGGAGCCTAGTTTGCTGTTTAATGAACTACCTATTGTTTGAATTATACGGACGCACTTGGCATGTTATTTATAATCTGAATAAGCAGAAGCCAAGCAAGAAATTGTGAATGATAAATATAATTATTTTGTTTCCCTTAGCACATATAATAAAACTTGCTGAAATACGAGCTCTATAAATAAAATGGGTTTGAAAATCATCACTTTTGACTTGCTTCAATTAAAAAAACAGATCTGAAGTAGACATTTTTCCAGTTTAAGTCAAAAAATTCGTAAGGTTCCCGAAAAGTAGACATATACACACAAATATATTTCGAAAAGTCTTTTTGTATCCTAATTTCAAAAATATTACCAGTTTATCTACGCCGCTTGACCTCCTATCCTCGTTCTGTTCGCGGAAACAGCGAAATGGTCTACAAAAAACAAAAAGAAAAAAAAAACATTGTGACAGTTTCGGATTCCAGATCTCGGTCAGGACCTTGACTATACCATAAAGTCAGATTCCACAAAAATCGCTGTAAAATACTGTAGCTGCCCGAGAAACATCGAAACAAAAAAGCGGGCACAAAAAAATGTTTCAGTTCTAGTTTAATTTCGAGAAAACCTCTGTGAACCACGGAACGAAAGAAAAAATGGTAACAGAAATACGCGTACAATAAAAAAGATAGGCAAAAAAATAAAATTTTAGACCGAATCCGCTTTGTGTCGCGCATTTTTGCTATTGTGTAAAAAATTGAGCATTTTTTCACTGGCGGCATAATTTTTTCCTCTCATTTTCCATTTAAAATGCGCGAAAAACAAAAGTTTATGAGTTTATCGCTTTACGACCATGTCTCAGTCCTAATAAAGTTTTATTGAGCTGCCTGACCCGGATCGGCCGTGCTCGAGTTTCCGACCATGGACCTTATTTGGTAGCCGAAGAAACTGTAGCAGGGCCATCGGTGCGAGCCGAGACTGAACCAGAGAGACCGCGGATCTGGACTGGATTGCTCTGCAAATCCTGCAGCTCAAGGACGTGCCCGGTTATGCAAGTATATGCAACGGATGGGCTTGTATAATAGATGCAAATATCGGTCTTAAGCCGCCCGCTGAACCCAAACTGCTCTACTTCTGCATTGTGTCCATTGTGCGAGTTTATAGTTTACCCTGTAGTGCCCACGAGACGGGTGAACTTCGGGCAGGTCACTTCACTCCTCTTACACAATATTTCACAATATTTCACAACGTTTCACAATATGCAACCAAATCCAGGGGATTAGCTGGCTGCCTTTCCGCTGACAATTATGCCATGTCGCCGCTGCTCTAATTTAAATTGCCCTCGGCCTCGGAGTGTGACCATTCCGTAGCTGCTTAAACATTTCCTAAAAACTAACCCAGTTTTTGCCGCACGCTTTTCTCTTTGCCTACAATTTGTTTATGACTTTGCGGAAAGTTCTGCGAATCTTTATTATCATTGATTTTTCCGTAGATCTTATGTTTTTGTTTCACATTTTCTCTGCTCTTATTTTTCACAGATAGAGAGTTCTCAAAATGATCAAAAAGTGTGCCATAGGCATAACAGGAAAAACGATTCGCAGAATTCCATGAAATAACTATTGAGAAAAGCATGGAATTATTTAAAATGGAAACTTCGTGAATTTATGATATTCAAGTCTTGATAAAAATTTATAAAACTTTTGATAGTTCAATCAGATAAAAGATACATTTAATTGTGAGTAAAAAATAGTAATATTAAATATTGTATTTTGATATATATAAATAATTCCAATAATAATAGCTCCGATAATAACAATTTTAACCCTTTTATATTTTTTTTTTCTATCGTCAGGACCCTTATAAGTTTTTAAAATATCGCAATGAATTTTATTTATGCCACTACTATAACATATAGCTATCATTGGACCAATCGGCCGAAAAGAGTTTTTTTGAGTGAAAACTGATCTATTGTGCAAAGAGTACCTCTTCATATCGGTATCAATTGAAAGTATACAGCATCATCATTCCGTTGAAGTGCTCCAAATATAAAGGAACAATCTGGACAAAATCATATAATGAATGGTATGTCATCAGCAGTTATAAAGCTCCCAACCAGAACATGAACAATATGTAGCAACATTGAGCTATTATAAATAATAATTATAATAGGAATAATCTTTAAATACTGAAGATGAAAACTACAAGGTATTGCGGCATGCCAACCTTAGCCTTTTTTCCATTTTTTGCTTATATGCAAAATATCAAGCAACAGAACAGATTTTTGGTTTGTTTTACTAAGAAATCGATGTTTTTACTGCCAGGATTTTGTTTTCTTTGGAATTTAAAAAAGTTTTAAAAATAAACAATTTATAATTTTGAACCCATTAGTTTCTTTAATATTCAAAGTTATAAACTTGCTAAAAATGAATTAATAATAAACTGCAATTAAGAAAATGAAAACCAACTGCTAATTTTCAGATATGATGCGGAGTATGCCGAGTCTGTTATTATTATTCTATATAAACATAACCAATAATCAGATTGCAATATCTTGAAAATGAATGTTTTGTTTTATACAAATTTTAAAATATTACCGATTTAGAAATAAGTTTGATGGTTTTACAATCAGTATATTAGCTCTGACAGCTTAACTCAGCAGAATATAAAAGTTCATTACTCATTAATATAATAACTTTATATTATATGATTAAATTGAAGAGTAGAAAAACTATATTATAATTAAATAAAAATTATAATTTTTATAATAATAATAAAACATGATAAATGAAATTCGAAATGTGTGTTAATTTAATTGAAGACATTTGTGATGAATTTAAAAATCAGACGAAAAAGTTTATATTTCCGCCTTATTTAGTTCCGGTGAAAATTGATATACCATTTATATACATATATGAATATATTAATAACATAAACAAAGAACCCCGTTGGATAAACAGCTTAATATTTCAGTAAATAAATCTTAAGTCCCATTGCTTAAGTAAACGAAATCCTTGCAAGTCAAAAATGGGCGAGAGTGGGCGTCAAATTTGTTTAGAGTAAACAGAATCCCTTCGACTAACAAATCAAGGACTACCTGAAGGTGGCGAGGCAACGCGTGTGTCTCTCATTAGAATGATGTCTTGTTGAAAGACTGCGAAGGACACAACCCACGAAGACTCACGACTCGCGTGACTCGACTCGACTGTTTCGACTGTTTATGGAACGTAAATGCACCATGTCATGGGTCTTTAAACGTCTTAATTGCGAACATATCCTTCGTCTGAGAAGCGCAATTGGTTTCCAAGGCGGAAATATTATTGCCACGTCGTAAAACTATAAAAGTATCCGCAGGGGCGCAACGCAGTCCAAGCAACACGAAGTCCTCCAGGACTCAGTCCTACGGGGCCTGCAGCGGAAACTTAGAAATGCCATCAGCGAATTCGCTGAATAGCGTCGAGCGCGCGACTCAGATTCCCGGGCGTACGACTGCACAACAAAATTACATTGAGCATTTACGATGAATCCGTAGGTGGCCCATCGTTTCCCAGTTCATTGTGCAAAATAGTCCCTATTAGCTATTCCGATGTATTGACAAGAAATTTAAGTATTATTAATTCAATATATGTATCAATGCGATAAAGGCTTCGAAATCAAAGCCAGCGATGCAGCAACTTGTGTGTTTTTAAAAAAATTATGAATTTTAAAACAATGCGTAACACTACCTGAAACATGGAGAGACTATGACTGTAAGGTATATAATTCTTAATTCTTATTTTATATTTCCCATCCTTAATTTAAAAATTTATAATCTTAATTTATTATATAAATTTTTTTTTTCTTCAATTTACTCAATTTTTAATCTTAATTTCATTTAATTTTAATTTAAAATCAAATTTTAATTTCAAGTCGACTGGCTTAGTTGACGTTAAAAAATAAATAAATAAAAAATAATAAATAAATATACTTTGTATTCAAAACAGTTATAAAAATACAACATATCATTGAGAGTTCGGCAGAGAACTACAGAAATCTTGATGTAGTCGACTTTGATGTTGATCAAAAATATATATGGTCTATAATAGTTAAATTTTAAAACCTTAAACATAGAACCTTCAACTTGTAAGTATAAACAATGTGATGTTAAATATAGAATAAAAACGGCAATTTCGTTCGCTAATTTTATGTGTAATAAATTACATTAAAATAATATAATTATATATTTTATTTTATATTTATACGATAATATTCGAATCGATGCAACAACAGAAACGGGCTTTACTTTTAAACATATTTCATAATGTATTTCATATATTTAAAGTCTGGGCACCTTAACATTTTCTATACAAGATGCCGTAGGATTCAACGAAAATAAGAAAGATTCAAAAAATAATATATATTAATTTTATATATATTATATGCTGTATATTATCATCTACTGGCAAACTTTTTCTTTAAATTAGTTAATTATTTTAAATTGATTTGTGAATTAAAATCTTCACACAGAAGGTGTAAACATTGTCGCATAATTAGACAATATTTATGGTCATACGAGGGTCGTTTGATAAGTCCGTGACTTTTTGAATAAAATATATTTTTTTCGTCAAAGAAGCGTTTTATTTCTCAACATAATCTCCTTTTAGCTCTATACATTTAGTCCAGCGTTTTTCCAATTTTTTTATTCCTTCCAAATAATAGGTTTTCTCAAGGCCCTCAAAATAGTCGTTTGTTTCTGTGATGACCTCTTCATTTGACCCGAATCTCTTACCGCCGAGCCATTTCTTCATGTTTGGAAACAAAAAATAGTCACAGGGGGCTAAATCTGGAGAATATGCTGGATGGGGTAGCAGTTCGTAGCCCAATTTATGAAATTTTGCCATGCTGACTACACACGTGTGCACCCGTGCATTGTCCTGATGGAACAGCACTTTTTTTTCGCCAAATGCGGTCGTTTCTGCTTCAAATCAATATCGAATCTGTCCAAAAGCTCTGAATAATATTCGCCGGTGATCGTTTTACCCTTTTCAAGGTAATCGATGTGAATGATACCTTGTGCATCCCAAAAAACTGTGGCCATGACCTTGTTGGCCGACAGACCCACCTTGGCCTTCTTTGGTGCACGTTCACCCGGAGAAACCCACTGTCTTGATTGTTCTTTGGTCTCTGGTGTGGTGTGGTGGATCCATGTTTCGTCTACGGTAACGAAACGGCGCAAAAATTCGTTTGGATTGCGGTTGAACATCGCCAAACACTCCTTTGAAATGGTCACACGGTTGCGCTTATGGTCGTGTGTGAGCAATCGCGGCACCCATCGCGCGGAAAGCTTTTTCATGTCCAAATATTCATGTAAAATGTGATGTACCCGTTCAGTTGAGATGCCTACAGCCTCAGCTACCTCACGCACTTTCATTCTCCGATCATCCAATATCATTCCATGGATTTTGTCGACGATTTCTGGCATGACGACCTCTTTTGGGCGACCTGAACGTTCGGCATCACTTGTACTGGTACGACCACAACGGAACTCAGTAAACCATTTCTTAACCATTGAAATTGATGGTGCAGAGTCCCCATAATATTTATCAAGTCTTTCCTTGGTTTCGGTGATGGATTTTTTACGCAAAAAATAATGCTTAATTAGCACACGAAATTCACTTTTTTCCATTTTCGTTAAAATTCACGAGATCGTCTGCTTTCAATGCCTATAAAACGCAAACCAAAAAACGCAGCTTTCTCAAAATTTTACAGTCAGCTGTTAATCGATAACTGCTGACAGGAGCAGTGTTGTATTTAGAGCAGGTGCGCGGCAAATACAAAAAGTCACGGACTTATCAAACGACCCTCGTAGAAGCGAACAATGCGAGAGCTCACTGTAAATGCATAATCATAATTCTCAAGGACCTCATTTCGAAGTGTGCAGAACAATGCGAATAAGTGTGACAGAAGCAATTAATGGGCCAAGGAAATGTCAACACGAATGCAAACACACACACACACGCGCAGATACACACTCCTACAGAGAGGAGGATGCAGGCAGGATGACATTAAGCGGGAACGGCCTAACGACAGCCAAAGAATAAGAACAGAAGCCGACGACGACGTCGACGGCGAGGAATGACGAATGGGCCAAGGACGAAGGCGACGCGTGACGCATTGAGCATGTTTGTACACAGAGCGTAAAGGAGCACAGCGAGTCCTAGTCGGATCCGCATCCTGAGACTGAGCCTGAGCCTGAGACGGTTGCCTTGCTGCCTTGACTTTGATTGGTGCATGGCCCCTGATCGAGATTATCCAAGGTCAGCACACCCACGATGGCTTTTCAAGAATGAAGTGACCTCGACAGGACTTTCGCAGCTCTTGCTGCCCTCAAGGACAGTGAAAATGTCCTCCAAGCGGAAGAGGCATGGCAAATGTGCCGGCAGGGCACGGGGCGTGGCCGAAGGGCAACGAGTAGCCAAAACTGAAAATTGCTTCATCGGATTTGGATGCCTCCAGATGGGAACAAATGGCAACACCTGCAGCGACTCTGGCAACGTGTACAGATAAATGACTTACTGAAGACGTCTGCATTTTAATTGTTTAATCAAACGAATTTTGAATAATTATACCCTGTACCCAGTGAAATCAGTGGAATCGGGTAGTATCAATTGGGAAAATAATAAAGTTATAAGCATATTTACTCCTTATATTCCCACACTTGTCTTTCACATTACGTATATTAATATTTTATATAATAAATTATAATGGGTATCGTTTAGTCTAGCACAATTTTAAGCATCATGGCAGACCATCCCAATTTCAATTTCTCCTCAGCATTTTTCACAAATTAACCGTCGATTGAGGCAATCAAATTGATTGTATTTCATCGGTTGAGGATTGTTTAGGGATTCTTCTCGGATAGGTAGTCGTGCTGTGCGACTACGTGTTCGGGTTAGACTCACTGACGCTTGTACTATATATAAATCTGACCAAAAATTTACATCTCCACAAGTTGTTTGTTTTTCTTGTTGATAATTTTTCTCAGCTATTTTCATTTCATACGCAGCTTGACGCCGCCTGTTGCGGTCTGATAATGAGAGCTGATCTACCCGATTGTTGTTGGGATCTCCAGTGACTTTTGTTGTTATTCTTGTTGTTGTTGTTGCCGCACAATTAGCATTTGGGGACGGCGTAATGAGCAATGCTTTCTACGACTCCCAGAGGAGATCGCAACTTCAAAGACAAAGCAACCACAGCGTGTGACCCACGTTGAACAAACGAATCCGAGCAAAACAAACAAACAGCCAGACAATTTGGATTTTGGAGTACTACAAACTTATAGTACCCTAAGCGATACTTATGTAATGCTCCCAGATGGAGCAAACATTCAATTCAAGTGCCAATTTGTTGTATCGAGCGAAATCCTTTGAAGTTTCTTGAATATTAATCAGAAAGTTTTCCATTCAATTGAACTAAATAAGTTCTGAAGTAAAATAGTAATTCTTCTTCATCGTTGGAGGTATTATGTGATGATTGTTTCATATTAATTAGGGAACAGGGCGATAATTGAAATCTTTCTGCAGAATTAAGTTGAACTAACAACAAAAAAAAAGAACAAACTTAATGTTTTCTACATTTGTTGCTGTTCTCTTAAAATTTTGTTTTTAATTCAATAATAATCTGAAGATTCATATGTTTATTTAGATCTTTTAACTATTTTTGCTGAAGACTACAATTTATTCACAAACATCTTCTCTTTAACTGACTTTTTTACGAGAGCTATATGAGCTATATTTTAATTTAATAAAATATGAAAAAAATAGATATAAATATATAATGCAGCGGTTCAATTTAAATTAAATTTATGAAATTTATACAGTTATGACAATAAATTTAGATAGAAAGGATCTGCATACAAAAATATTTAATACCCTGATATGGATTACCATATTAATTTAATAAAATATGAAAAATACAAATGTTTATATATTACGATATATAACAACTTATATAAATATATGCTCCAGCGGTTTGATTTTAATGAAACTACGTATGACAATATCTTTATATGACTCAAGTCGGCTGAAAGGTACAGCATAAAAAGAACGTTTTTCTGCAGAAATATAGAAAAATCAAAAGAACAAATACAATTTTAATGTAATATTTATAAAATTAATTAAAATCGGCCAATAGATTTTATGATTTCTAAAAGTTAAATATCTTCACCTAATAGAAACTCTATTTATACAATTAATCATGTATTATTTCCGAACTGTAGTCGAAATCTGAAGACTCGTAGATATACTTTGCTATACAAACGAATTTATCCACATTATCTCAGTCATTGTAAGCCGATAGACTCGTGAGCAGCTGATGATGTGAGTTTTTAACGGCTCATCCGTGGGTATTAACACGTTCGCCTACCTCAGGCGCGTGCCTGTTAAACCTTGGAGGGCATTGATAAATACTCTAAGGGACCAGCGTCCAGTGTTTGCCAGGATATGTCCTCACACGAGCTTACCCTCATGAAAAGTGGCGAAAATGTGCCAGGAAAGGAGAGGAAAGGAAAGGGGGATGTGCCCGAGCGATACACGAAAGGGAATCCGAATTCGACTGCGAATGCGCATACCAGAGGAGGTGTGGGGTATGGCAACACAATGGGATGGTCCCGATCCACTGTCAAGGTAATTTATTAATTCGGCAATAAAAATGCTCGACGTTCGTACGGGCCTGTGTCCGGGGTGTGCGTTCTGTTCTGTTGTGGTCGAGCTCTGGCACTCTCTCTCTCGCACTCGCAATCGCATATGGGCCTTACAACTCAATTAAACGTGGACTCTCGGCAGGAGGAGGAGGAGGGGAGGATGAGGATGAGGAAGGAAGCAAGCAACATCAGCTTTTGTTCTCTGGTTTTCTTCGAAATTATTTCATTGGGATTATACAATCAGTTAGAGTGATAAAACTCAATCGTCCAGAAACGCAGCGCAGAGTGTCTGTGGTTAGTCGGATTTAAACTGCACCTGATGCGGTTTGAGTACTCTGAATGACTTCACCATAAATCTGATTAAATTATCCAATACTACAAACTAAGGAAAATAGAATGAAATATTGAACAGCAGATTATTTTCAAATTTTTGGGAGATTTTACAAATATTGAATGAATCTGCTTCTAAAATATAAATAATATGCGGCACTTACTTATGATCTATAAGGCACATAAGCACCTATAATTTTTAAATTTCGTAGTATTTTTGATTGATTGAATCTGCTTTTAAAATACGGACTTTAAGAGATATAAGCAAATGTGTAACTATATATCCGACGAACTTTAAGGGTCTTTCAATTCCCTCAATATTCTTTCTGATACAGTGTCTTTGAATTCGGTATTACTACAAAATAACCAGACCGATACGCTCTAAAATTGTACGTAAAGGCAAAAAAAAGAAAAACCAAACAAAATCTGTAATTTTTTTTTTCTTTTTTTAGCTTTCATTCAAATTTGTTTGTAAATTTAAGATGTGAAACGAAATATGCTTTCTGCGATATTAGTTTAAAAATATATTTTATTTTATTTAAATAAAATAGTTGAACAAAATATAAAGTCTTTAATATATATACATAAATACAACTAAAATATTAAACATACTTACTTATGATTATACATTAAAGGCAACTGGCAATTTAATGCTTTAAATAAATATTTTTACTTTTTCAATAAATTGTATCAAATATGTTGGATATTCTGAAACGAATGGACTTTTTAATAAATTTACATAGACTATAAATTTAAAATCCCGTATTTTATTTATACTATATAATTAAATAATTTATTTATTTTTTTCTCGATAGTTAAGTATATAGTTTGTGCACGATATTTTCATTGCATAAGATTGTCAGGAATATTGATGCTCAATCTACCTACCTATCTATAAATCGCGGACGCAGTGGAAAGTGGGTTGTCCTGGGTCGTGGGTCGTGGGTCGCACTCGCCAAAGGTTCGTCGAAACTGAAAAACGCCATAAATATTGTCCGCCTGTCACTGAACATGCGCCCGACAGCAACAACAACAACAGCAACGGCAGCGACTGCAAGAGTAACAAAAGGAAGCGCTGGAGCAGGGGCAGGGGTAGGGGTAGGGGCAGGCACTGGGATGTTTAAGGGAACGGGGTGCGGGGCAGAGAGAATTCGCACATGCACAAACTGCAGACACATATGGTATGCCATGGGTATCGAAGGATATATCGGGCAATATGTGGCTGCAGTCGAGGGTGCAGGGTGCAGGGTGCCGGGTGCGAATGGGATAAGGTGCGGGGTAGTCTATAGAGTATCGATATCGGAGCGGGTGTCGGGGGTGGCTGCTAAGCGGATAAGAAAGTCGTGCCTTTTGGCCAGTCAATTTGCGGAAGCGGCTTACGGGTCGGCTATGCAAATACGGAGCACTTGCTCCGGATCTAGTCCAGGCCGCAGGGCAAACCCGCGCGCGGGCAAACAAAAAGCGCAACACGCGACGCAATGTTGGAACAATGAGGCAAAAGGGACGAGGTAGCCCAGCCGATTGTTAACCCGGCTCGGAGCACGCGCAATCCTTATCCTTTCGCGCAGCCCTTGCCTCATCAGCGAGCGATGCAACCGATGCAGCAATCCTTGGGCCAAGCCTTGTATCATTCGCCCTTGGCGAATATACCTTGGCGATTCCGGGAACTCAAAACTGGCAGCAGATCGGAGAAATTTTAAGGAAATTTCTCTGCTGCCGTCGCAGTCGCCGTCGCAGTTGCTGCGACAATAAAGGACAAGGGAAAAGCCTTTGTGCGCAGCAGTTTGCAGTTTACAGTTCTGTTTATGTCTTTATGATTATTGCAATTAGAGAGGAATGCCTGTCTCTATCTCCGTCCCTGTCCCGCATCGCATCGCATCGCATCGCTCCCGCTGCCGACATAATTACGGCCCGCGCTCGGACCTGCGCACGTCTCCGGAGGCAGGAGGCAGGAGGCTCAAGGACACAGCGATCCTGAGACGCAGGGGAAATGCTCGAGCGGATAACTCTCGGCCAAGTCGCGATGATAATAGGCGCGATGGGTAGGTAATAAGCAGCGCAGCAGGTAGGCCCAGTACGGATAGCCAGCCCGGCTCGGATAAAATCTCAGCTACCCCTGCCAAGGTCCTGCCCTGCCAGGCGGAGGGGTAGTGCGGGCACAGCATGTGTCAAAGTGATATTTATGCGCTATGACGATGAGCGTGTGCCGCGACTTCGACGTCGACGTCGACAGGACGACTATATATGAGGCAGGATCGCAGGGCAGAGCAGCTCATTCGCAAACGCAACAGCGTCGCGCACACATCGAGATTCCAAGCCAAAGCCAGAGACAAACAGATTCAGAGATGGCAGCCACCAATTCCCACTACTACGCCGACAGCATGTACAACATGTACCACCACCAGACACACCACCAGCAGCAGCAGCAGCAGTTGCAGCAGTCACACCACCAGCACTCCCTGCCACCCACATATGTGCACTACGAGAACAGCCCGAGCTACTACCAGAGCAGTTCCATGGCCTCCTCCCAGTGGCAATCCGCCAGCTATCAGCCCTATGCACAGTACGCCCAGGAGACTTTCGGCTACAGCAGCCAGGAGAGCTGCTACTACGCCGGCTACCAGCAGCAGCAGCAGGAACAGCAACAACCCCTGCTGCCCCAGTCCGCTGCAGTTGCTCCGCTGCCACAGTACCAGGCCAACAGCCCAGCAGTTGAGTCCATCTCCTCGCCCCCGGCTGCTCCCGCTCCCACTCCCGTGCCTAGTCGCAAGCGCAAGGCTGAGGAGAGCGCAGCAGAGATCATTGCAGCTGTCGAGGAACGGCCCAGCACACTGCGTGCTCTGCTCACGAATCCCGTGAAGAAACTCAAGTACACACCCGACTACTTCTACACCACCTTCGAGCATGTCAAGAAGGAGTCCACCAAGACCGCCGGCAGCAGCTCCAGCGGCGAGCTAACCCCCTGCTACGAGCAGGAGTACGCCGCCGCCCCCACTCCCTCCACCCAGCAGACGCACATGTCGCCACAGCGCAGCAGCAGCGAAGATGTCGACTATCTGGACGTCTACTCGCCCCGCAAACAGGCCACGCCCGCTACCCCCGCCACGCCCGACAACATTGGCCTCAGCACACCACCCCAGTCGCCGGCGGAGAAGAGTGTCGAGATCAATCATCGCAATCTGACAGCTTCCGGCAACGTCGCCGGCAACGAATTCAATTGGTCGCACATCGAGGAGACTCTCGCATCAGGTAGGCATCACCAGGCAAACCTCCCTCACTCCCTCTCGCTCTCGCTAGCTCTCTCTCTCTCTCTCTCTCTCTTGTGTGAACCTTCACTAATCAAAGCCATCTCTTCTCCAGATTGCAAAGACTCCAAACGCACCCGCCAAACCTACTCCCGCTACCAGACCCTGGAGCTGGAGAAGGAATTCCACTTCAATCGCTACATCACTCGCCGTCGTCGCGTCGACATCGCACACGCTCTCAATCTGACCGAGCGCCAGATCAAGATCTGGTTCCAGAACCGCCGCATGAAGTCCAAGAAGGATCGCACCCTGGAAGCATCGCCCGAGCACAACTCCAGCTCTCCCGTCGGCTATGGCTCGCTGATGCCACCAGCTGCTCTGGATGCCGCCAGCAGCGTACCCTATGCGGCATATCCCACCTATTTGGCCAGCTCCCAGCAGAGCTATGATTACCCGCAGCAGTCGCCGCCGCCCTCGCTGTCGATGCCGCTCTACGAGGCGCAGTACACACCGCAATATCATCAACAGACGCAGTGCAGCTACCAACAACAGCAGCAGCAGGAGCTGAGCAACCTCTATCAGCTGCCGCCTCTGCCCTAAGCGAACCCACACTGAGAGAGAGAGAGAGAGAGAGACACAACCGTAACGAACGCGCCACACACTCTCGACCATTTGCCGGTGACACGCAAATGGCTAACGAGATGCTGCACAGTCGCCGTCGCCGTCGCAGTTAGCATCGCAGTCGCAACGCGCACTCCCTACGGTGCCGAGCCGAACGGGGCACAAGCATAGGACGAGTGCGCGCATGTGCGCAGTATGCGACATCTTCGACGCCCGACAGAGTGAGAGAGAGTGAGAGGGAGAGTGGGAAACCTCCCTCTCGCTCTCTCCTACGGTTAAACCCAGTGGCTGGCCACGTCGGGTTGACCATGGCCCGGGGCGCTCGATTATCACGAGCCTCAGGGGCCGCAAGAGCCTTAGCAGAACTCTGTGGCCACATATCGATAATTGGCCAGGACTCAGTTTCGGACTCGGCTTGGAGACCGATCAAATGTTTTGTTTAACGAACGTAATATCTATTATGAAGATAATGTCCTAGAATAAGATCAATATTTATTAAAATATAATATATATACATATCTATAGTGGGCACTTGTGCTCGATTAAATTAAAAACGAATTGTTTTCTTTATATCGTAAGTTGAGAAGTTGAGAAATTGAGGTAACATCAATACAACGCATAGAGATTTCATTTGGAACCAACTTAGGAAATCGAACCATGCTTCTTTTTTAAGTTTGTAAGCTGAAAACACGAAGATCACGTGCAAGATCATATTTTTCTTTGGGGTTCCACAATTAAGATTTTTAGAGGAACAAACTTTTTTGTATAGCTTGGAAGGTATGTGCATTTCTATCCTTGGTAATATGTTGCAATATAATGATATAAAATATATAATAAAATTTAGTAATATAATATATTTTTATTAAATAATATTTTAGCGATATTTATATATTTGTTGCGAGTTTTATTTATAAAAGTTTCAAGTGTAAGGACTATTGATAGAGCAATTAAAAGATTTTACTAACATATAGTAAATATATTGTTTTAAAAATCTACTGCATTTGGATATCGAATCCAAAGATTCATTAATTGAAAGTTGTGCGAGCTCGAGTCCTGTCGAATTTTGTGGATCATTAGGAATGCAACCACCCGAATATATCTGCCTGCTTAAGTCGGAAGACAAACGTTTCGATATCAGTTCTAAATTCGAGCAGCTGCAATCTGCTTTTCCCCCTCCCCCCTCTCTTTGGATTTTCTGTAAAACGTACCATTTTCGCAATGGAAAAACGTCACATTTTGGTTGAGTTTTGGGTGTTTTTCAGCTTGGCGACCGTCACGACGTAACCCACCACCACCATCACTCGCCGCCTCCCCGCCGTCTGCCCTTCTCTGTTTGCTCATCTATTGAAGTCAGACATTGATTGGTCATTTTTCATTGCTCTCCATGACAGTTATCGGCAACGGAACCGTGAATCCATGTGCAGTCCGCAGTCTGCCAGGCGGTATTTATTCAACTCATTAGACAAAACTGGACACTGTCTATAGAGTGCAGGATAGTCAGTCAGATAGATGGAAAGTTATAAAGAAAGATACAATATATAGTAGATGTTACATAAGTTTCGTTTGTAGGTTATACAACTTCGAACTGACAAGCTTCACTTTCTAAAATATGGGTTATAGATCTTTAATCAGTCTTACTTGTTTTGCGATAGAAATCGGGAGAGTTATAAAATTACCAAATATACCTTTAATAGACCCAAACAGAAGAATTTGTTAGTCAAACTCAGCTTTCAAAGTTTCAAGAAATTCAGAGCACATTTATACATTTTCTGAGTTCCCTTCGAAATAAGAGTTTTTTTTAATTATTTGTTCCTAAATTTAAGTAAGATATTTCACCCTTACAGGTATTTATATTGCGTCATAATAAATGTAATAAATATATTAGAAAGATATTCTCGTTATTTAGAGATATCGCACGCCAAACTAGGTATTCTTTCATATTCCTAATTATATAATATATAACAAAATCTAATAATATAATTTAACCTATAAAACATAAAAAATTGGCAAAAATTAAAGTTTTTGGGGCGTTTCCAATTTAAGATTGATGCATTTCAAAAAATAAATGATTTTCAAAAGAATTAATTAACTATATAGAATATTAATAACGTATGTATATAATCAAAGACCGCAATGATATTAAATCTACTTTCTTGCATAAATATTAGAATTATGTAATTAAATGTCGAATTTAACTCTACTTGCTTAAATACTAGAATAATAAAATTTAATATAAACTTAGAGATTTACTTATTATTCTCTCAAAATTATTTCTGAAATATTTCATAATTATACTTAAGCTAAAATTCCCGCTAAAAACTGTAAAAATTACTTTAACTTTTACCTATACTTTTTAGCTAACATTAGGCACAACTTTTTTATAATGTATCTTTTCTCTGTACGTTTTTCTAAGAGTTCGTTTTGTGGATTTCGATTTTTTTACAACTTCTTGGTGACTGGTAAAAGGTTTGCATGCAAGTTGCGAAAGAGTTACGTTAACTCTTCGAGGTCCTTCGGGGAATTGAATCCTTTTCATGTTTTTGAAAACCCAAAGGTCGCTTTTAACTCATTCGCGAACCATAAAACGAGCATACAACGGGCTGGAATTGGCAAAGGATGAGTCTGAGATTCGCCGAAATTCTTGTTGTGGGCGTGAGCAGCCCGAGACATTGCAGTCAAGGTTGGAAAGTCAATCCTTTAGCGTAATCCTTTAAATAGTCAAAATAAAGCCCGCCTTTGTCAACACAGTTGTGCAGAACCGGTCACTCCTTTAGGCCATCCTTTAGGGATTCGCACGACGAATGGGCGTTCTATTGTGTCCACTTAAGCAGACACGGTACCTGCCCCTGCCCCTACCTCCGCGAATCCCTTGAGTTGCGAATCGCGACCGTGAGGTTATCCTTTCGCCAACACGAGCATGGGTTGAGAGTCAACTCCGGGCGAAGGAGTTGCGAAGTCATAAAAACAAAACACACCTTTGTCTCACATTGTCGGTTGGCTGAATTATCCTTTCTGTGCCTCTGCCGTTGCCGCCGTATCCTTAATCCCTTCATCCGCAGCGTGTTTACGGCCCACCCCACCCAACACGGCAGATTCGCAAATGACTTCGCCAAGGATTGTGCGAGTCTAAGACCGTGGGCACTTAACTGGAAGGGATTAAATTACATTATCCTTATGTTTAACATAAACACAAACAGCGAAAGATCGGGAAAGCGGAACTGAGTATGATTTCCAAAATTTACTTTCACTTTGGGACATTTATATTCTAAGGAGATCCAATTTTGAGATCCAAGTGGGGTTCGTAAATAAATATCATCTAGAAAATATGATTTCCTTAAAAACTTACAAAATAAATAATTAATTTGAAGCGAAATAGAACATTATTATATGAGCATTTCCCAGAAATAGTTCATTTTCTGAAAAACTATATGATAATTCTAAACGAAACTTGAAATACTTGTACGAGGGTCGTTTGATAAGTCCGTGACTTTTTGAATAAAATATATTTTTTTCGTCAAAGAAGCGTTTTATTTCTCAACATAATCTCCTTTTAGCTCTATACATTTAGTCCAGCGTTTTTCCAATTTTTTTATTCCTTCCAAATAATAGGTTTTCTCAAGGCCCTCAAAATAGTCGTTTGTTTCTGTGATGACCTCTTCATTTGACCCGAATCTCTTACCGCCGAGCCATTTCTTCATGTTTGGAAACAAAAAATAGTCACAGGGGGCTAAATCTGGAGAATATGCTGGATGGGGTAGCAGTTCGTAGCCCAATTTATGAAATTTTGCCATGCTGACTACACACGTGTGCACCCGTGCATTGTCCTGATGGAACAGCACTTTTTTTTCGCCAAATGCGGTCGTTTCTGCTTCAAATCAATATCGAATCTGTCCAAAAGCTCTGAATAATATTCGCCGGTGATCGTTTTACCCTTTTCAAGGTAATCGATGTGAATGATACCTTGTGCATCCCAAAAAACTGTGGCCATGACCTTGTTGGCCGACAGACCCACCTTGGCCTTCTTTGGTGCACGTTCACCCGGAGAAACCCACTGTCTTGATTGTTCTTTGGTCTCTGGTGTGGTGTGGTGGATCCATGTTTCGTCTACGGTAACGAAACGGCGCAAAAATTCGTTTGGATTGCGGTTGAACATCGCCAAACACTCCTTTGAAATGGTCACACGGTTGCGCTTATGGTCGTGTGTGAGCAATCGCGGCACCCATCGCGCGGAAAGCTTTTTCATGTCCAAATATTCATGTAAAATGTGATGTACCCGTTCAGTTGAGATGCCTACAGCCTCAGCTACCTCACGCACTTTCATTCTCCGATCATCCAATATCATTCCATGGATTTTGTCGACGATTTCTGGCATGACGACCTCTTTTGGGCGACCTGAACGTTCGGCATCACTTGTACTGGTACGACCACAACGGAACTCAGTAAACCATTTCTTAACCATTGAAATTGATGGTGCAGAGTCCCCATAATATTTATCAAGTCTTTCCTTGGTTTCGGTGATGGATTTTTTACGCAAAAAATAATGCTTAATTAGCACACGAAATTCACTTTTTTCCATTTTCGTTAAAATTCACGAGATCGTCTGCTTTCAATGCCTATAAAACGCAAACCAAAAAACGCAGCTTTCTCAAAATTTTACAGTCAGCTGTTAATCGATAACTGCTGACAGGAGCAGTGTTGTATTTAGAGCAGGTGCGCGGCAAATACAAAAAGTCACGGACTTATCAAACGACCCTCGTATTTGAGGTGCAAGGAGTCGGATCGGATAGATACATATATTATATATGTATATTATACATGTACCATGATCAGTGTTGCCAACTCTGAGCCGATAGTTATAGCTGTGTTGACTCTTGAAAATAGCCAAAAATAGCCAACCTTCACAAAAAATAGCAACAGAAAATAGCCCCAGCAAAATCAGTTGAAGTATTTTGTTTGGGGAAGTCAATGGTTGCATTTTGTTTTAAGGACGCAATACCGCCCTTATGTTTTTTTGTTTCCACATGGGATTTCAAATCCCACAATTTTGCATTCAGTGTGCACTTGCAATAAGTGCAGAACACTTTTGTCGGATCATTCACGTCTTTTTTAATACATGTTTTAAAACGTTCATCGTTCATCCACACATCACGAGCTTTTTGTTTATATTCTTTCGGCATTTTGGCGCGTGCTCGAATTTCTGTTTAGCATTCTTTTAACTTCTAACGATGTGAATTGCAAACTAGAGATGGCAGCATGCAAGTACTCGTGAAGAGAAAGATGATGATAGTTGTTTCTCTTTCTAGCCAATGGCACTTACTTAGTTGCGAATAATAAATGGAATTGGCGCATCTAGGTAAATAATGTCTTTGTTAGAACAGCTGCTGGTCAATTTTTTTTTTGTGAAGAGTTATTGCCATTTTTTGCAAAATTATTTTGTGAAACGTAAATATTTTTGTGTTATGAAATATAGCTAAAAACTAGCAGAGCTTTTGTTAAGAATAGCTGAAAAAACCGTTCCTAGCTAAATGGAAAATTTTCTAGTTTTCGGTCATCCAAAATAGCCAGAACTGGCTAGAAAATAGCTGAGTTGGCAACACTGACCATGATCCTCAAATTATGGATCTTGCTTTTAATGCAACAAAGGCGCATATTTAGCGTCATCTTCTACGATTATTATTTTATACATTATGACATATCTGTCTAGGAAACTTGCATAACAGATGCAGATATAACTGAAGTCGCTGCTGATAAGCCAAAGTTATCTTAAGGTCGTTCTACGACACGAAACAAGCTCTGTAGTTTTGCTGTTATCTAAATTTCTCAATCCGTATTCCCATTCCCACAGTCAGTTGCTAATAACGGGGAGAACAACAGGTTTCTACTACATACATATAATCTCGCAAGGAAGGAGAAGAAGAAGTGGGTGATTATCCGCACATCCAACCCCTTTGGGGCGATGGGGAGAAGAAGCGTGTGCTCAGTGAGGTCACACCCGACAGCGCGGCCTGTGCCCTTTGTTGTGATTAGGTCTTTCGTCGCGATATTTATGGCGCTCCGAAAGCAATTAATTGTGACCCAAATCAACAATTTCCGAATGGTTGGCAACACTACACGTTCCCCCTCTCTAACTCTCTCCCTCTCTCTCTGGGCCTGGTCTAATGTACCCGGCAAATGCGTTCGATCTCAGCTCTATAAGGCAAGGAAAGGGAGAGGAAGGGAGGGAGAATCGTAGTCGGAGTTGAAGGTGGCGCTGACTACGCATGAGTTATGGCCCAAACGGACAAATGTCGCTTTAAACGCTCCATTGGCATGCATAAATTTTGGTTTACAAGCCGCATTGCTGTCGTCGTTCCACAGAACTCTCCCCGATCTCGGGCAAGATGAAATCAGCGCCAAAAAGGCGGCTAGATCAGTGCGCCAACTGCCAACGGGCCACGATACGAATAGATCCCCCAACTAGCCAAAACATTAATATGTTAATGCGCGGATCAGGCTATGCCGCAGACGGTGGCTCGACGGTGGCAAGAGGGGACAAAGTGGACGGACTACTCCGTCTCCGACTCCGTCTCCGACTCCAACACCATCGCGATTTATGAGTTCACCGAATGCTTTATGGTGTGTCGCTTTGACTAATTTATCTGGCCAGGCGACGCAGTTCCAGAGTTGGTCCACAAATTTATTGTTAATTTATGATTAAGTCGATTGTGTTCGAAAAAAGGTTTCTCGCTCGATTCTCGCCCATTCTCTCGGATTCTCTGGCCATCTTCGCGTTAATATTTAGATTTGTCATCTTTTTGGAGTTTCTGTTTTGCAAAGATCGTTTAAAATTGCCAAACACGATTGTTAAATATACCAAAAGAAAACGTTGCTTTGGCAAGTCGTAGATTTTATACCCTTAAATTTATAGTGATTATTCCAATTAAAATTAAATTAAATTTTATTGTTATTGAGAATCAGGACCTTGTATTGATGAAGTCATACAATTTATTTGAATACAATTTCTGGATAGATTATATCTCTGTTAAACGATATATCGCTCAGATTCGCTCGTTCACTTTGCAACAGCAGACACACTGGCAGAAGGACATACCATGTTCGACATGAAGCATACAATACGCGATCAATGATGTTCTATAAGGTGCTTAACAAACTTCTGCTTAAACTTACAGTGTCCCTAGAAAGAGTATACAAATAAACGTAAATTAGTAAAGCTTTTATACTCTATATATGTATTAAATGTAACCTGGAAATCATAAATAACTGAAAATATTATAGCTATTAGCAAAAGATATTTAAATCAACTTCCAAATAAAATGTATTTCCATAAGTATATCAGTCTATTTATTGGCTACCTTTACGAAGCCTCGGATTTGTAATTACTAAGTGCTTTACAACTAAATTCTATAATTATACATTAGGTTTAAATATATTATGCAATAAAATAACTGTAATTAAGATCAGGGTTAAAGCAGTTGAGCAGAGAGCCTCTGTAACAACAGGGCTCTTAAATTCGACAAAACAATAATTTATAACTTATTTAAAGCAGTTGGTATAAAGTAAAGCATATACTTTTTTTATAACTTTACTGAGATAATTGTATTGATATTTTATTTATTTATAATTTTTGATTTTCATTTTCTTGGGTATAAATAGAACACATGTTTCCAATTATCCTTAATAATAATACAAGTTTTGGTTCTACTAAAATATTATAATACTCCTGTAAGGAATCAAAGTGACGAAAACGCACCTCCTCGTTTACTATTTTGTCTTTTTCGATATAATTATTTATTTCTTCTAACAATAATATTGATGTTCTATGAGACATGGCAGACACCTTGGAAACCTTTTTCTATCATAAGGTCTCAAAATGTTCTCTAAAACATTTTGAAGCCGCCTGCAACATGCGTTTATGGTAGTTCGTGTTGAAGATATTTTCCCCGATGGCGCGTCGGTTATTAAAAGGCATAATTGAATTTCTTGCAAACAGTTGTTTGTTTGTGAAAGATGTGGCCTGAACATGCAAAATGCCGACCCCGTGGGAGATAACGGGGGGTTCAAGAAGTTACTGAGACTCGGCTTGTGGCTCCGGCTGGCGCTGAAAATTTTCGAAAGTATGAAAAAAGCAATTAAAACTGAAATAATGAATTCTTTTTTTTTTTTTTGCAGTTTGCCATGTTTCTGTTTCTGTCTGTCTGCCTGTCTGTCTGAAGCGTGCTCTGGTTGGCTGACTTGGGTGAAGGGATCGGCAATGGAATCGACCTCGCTGAGTGGAGAGAAAGGGAGAGGGAGATGGAGAGAGCGAGAGTGCAGTGTGGAGAGTGGAGCTGCTCGGGCTGATTAGCATGAGGCGTAACAGTTTTTAATTGCAGCCACATTTGACGGCGCGTCGCAATATGCCAAAAACGAGCACTTATCTTACCATCAGAAAGTTGAAAAACTTTTACCCTTGCCCAACCCATGTCCCTGTCGCCCTACTCACCCTACTTATTTTTTAATAACAATCATAAAAGTTGTTGCACAAATGTTTTCCATTTTGGTTGTCGCTCGGTGATTAACTGAAAAGCCAGAAAAAAAAGGTTCAGTTGGAAGTTTCGAATGTTTGGAATGGGTAGGATTGTGCAGTAACTTAGGGAAATGTAGCTAAGTTATCGAAATCTTACAGAAAAGGCAATACTGAATTAAAGATTTCAAATGATAACTTATAATAAAAATCCTCAATTTAAATATAAGCGCTGTTAACAATGATAAAATATTATAAATATGCTCACAATATGTTTAGTGAATTCTTACAGAAAAGCAAATACTAAAACCATCTATATACATATATTATTTATCTCAATCTTTAATTTATATGCAAATATTTAGAAACTATAATAATAATATAATAAATATAATATTTCTAAGTGTATAAAATATTTTAAATATGATTATAATGTGTTGATTAAAATGTTACAGAATGAGAAATACAGAAAAAAGATACCCATTATATATATGTATATATAACTCTGTATACTTTTTACTATTTTATTATTGTTCAAAACACTTTTATTTAAAATATATTTAACATCTAATATATATATTATATATCATTAGATGTTTATTAATTATATGTAGATTGGTATCTTTTTTAAATATATATTTAAATTTATAAGTGTTCATACCTACACATATTATCATATAAGCTCGCATTTGACCTATTTTCCGAGTTGTTTTTCCGTCAATTAGACACGTATACACATATGTATGGGCATAGGTGTGTGTGTGTGTGTGAGTCGCCGGGTCATTAATTTCGATCATGCCCAAATATATGTCAGTCCCTCTGTCTGCCTCTGCCTCTGCCTCCGCCTGGCTGTCTGTCAGTCCGTTGCCACCCAGTTTGGTCCGCTGCACGTCCATGTCAAAATTTCCATTTACAATCTACCCGGCCTACTCACACACACACTGACACACACACACGCATACGGTGCGACTTCGGGGTGCATACGATATTCAAATTAGGCAAGGCGCCATTCCCAGCCCCAAACACCCAACTCAATGCCCTTTCTCCCGCCCCCTTTCCACTCCTTCTATTTCACTTCCCGGAACCAGAGCTCTGCCTGCCTGCCTGCCCGTGCCGCTGCCTTTGACTGGGGGCTACACATGTGCCACAGTGTGTGTGTGTGTGTGTGGCGGAATTTTCTAATTTATTTTTTAGCAAATGGTTCAAGGCCCTTGACGTTTCAAGTTCGAGTTCTGCCGACGCCAAACAAATTGTTAATGGAAATTTCGAAATATTGATTTTCAGTAAAAACTTTTCCCTTCTCTCTCTCTCTCGACTCACAATTGACATTTGAATTGTACAAATTTGGACGTGAGTGCAACGATGACGATTAATGGCCAAGGTCGCCGTTAAGTTTGACAGCTCGTTGGGTGTGAGGAAAACAGTTGAGAGGCTTAAGTTATTTTCGTATCCCAATTTTAAAGTTGTCTTAAGTTTGCTTGTGAATCCTTTAAAGCGACATCTGGCGGAGTTTGATTTCGTGCTGATATCGCATTCCAGTTGGACGCGTCCTTTTTGCAATTCTCGCGCTTTTCCAACTGGTTGCGAATGCAATTGGAAAAGGAAATATGGAAATGTGCAATTTCTCTCTTTCCTCTCTCTGGACACAAACCAGCAGGCTGCAATACGTTTTTCCAGTCGGTTGGTAATGCAGTGCACGGCTTGCCCGTGGTTGGTCACGCATGCAATTTGACACTGCTTGACGATGGGAAAAGGAGAAGAAAATGACATTTTTAGCCTTTTTTCGAATAGAGGTGTCCTTTTATTTTCTGATCTAGCTGGAAAACAATGTGCAAGCGCGGCACTCATAAACAAATCTTTATACCTGGCTACCCTATTCATTAGCGGAGAAGGCTTTAATTTTAAATAATAAAAAAGGACTGCGAAAAATTTACTTTAATTTTCTCATTACCATAGGAATCATCTTTAATATGTATAAATATTTGTTTATTTAAAGAAATGGTAATTATATGTTTATCATGTTCTTTTATAAGGAAACAAATAATATAGGTACTGGTCATATAACAAACATAAGTATTCAAATACCAAATTTATTTATGTTTATTGTTACAAAATCTTTATTATTTAATCATAAGAAATTCTTGACAATTTGTTGCATGAAAATTATTTGTAACATGGAGAATAAAAATATAAAATTTGTCACAATTCTCACAGTCAATTTTAGATTTCAGAAAACATCTAAATTATTTTAATTTTGACGTGAAATAAGACCATCGAAGCTAACTTATTTTTTTATTTAAGCCTTTTTAATACGGAAAATAAGTAGCTCTTGTTTCCTGGCTCAGCATTATAAACAAATGACCAAAGAGCAAACATCATAATCTTATAGATCAAAATATACTAATACTAATCAGTTTAAAGAGCCGTCTCAAAATAAACATTATATATTTCTTCTATAAACTTGTAGTACCTTTTCCTTCAACATTTTAACAAAATTCGCAAAGTGAATAATCTGCGAGTGCACCAGTTCCGTGACCAAAGAGTTTCCAGGAGTTTCCTCTATCGGATGCTGATTTAAATGGTCACATGGTCGTGCAATGTGTCCTTGATGCGGCGAACTAATTAAAGCGGCGCTGATTAGCAGCAGCAGCGGGAAGGACAACAGCGGGAGCGGGCAGGACACACCGGCCAGGACAGGCACAGGAGGCAGGAGGTTCGTTGTCCCACATACACGTAGAGGGACAAGTGATTGTGGCACATTGTTCGCACGCATAATGTGGGCAAAAGGATTTGGCGGCGCGCCGCAGGACGATAATGAACACAAATGAGCAGAGCGAAAGGAGTTTTTGCCAATGTTGGCAACGAAATGGCAACATTTGCCAAAAACCAAAGGCAAATAGAGAACAATGCCAATGCCAATGCCAAAGCCGACGGACCTGTTGGTTCTGCCTGAAGCAGAAGCCGAAGAAGAAGAAGAAGAAGGACACGACCTTGGTGCATGAGCAGAGAGCAATCCTGCAGCTACTCAGCCAGTTGGGCGTTTATAGAATTCGACTGTAGCATATCTTTTGTTGCGATCTGATTGATTGCTGTCATGCCAGGATGGGAAAGAAGAGAACCCTGGCAAGGGGAATTGAAGCAGGCTGAGGGCTGAGGGGCTGCCAGCAGCTGCCGCATGGCTGCCGGTACAACGGTAAACGCGACGCCATTTTAAATTTTTACTCAGTTTTGCTGCAGAATTTAAGGATCCGTCTGCGGCTTTAAGGCGACGCTGCGGCGTAATTTGTAGGTGGAGCCACTTTCCATTTTGGCCCTGTTCGTATTAATCAACGCTGTAAGTACATACGTCGTCCAGTAGGGTGGAGAAAGGGGGGCGAGTGGGAGGTGCAGGACATGCGCAACAGTCGTGCCAGAGCGAGAGGCAAATACAAGCAGAGCTTTTGCTATAGAAAGCTTTCTTATCTGGCTGGCCACATGCTGCAGACAGATGTGTGCGTGTGGGGGCAGGGTGTGCGTGTGTTGGCCACAAGCAAATCAAAATGGCGTTTTCAGCCAGGATATTTGAATGCCGTTTGCCGCTTCTAATGATGCAGCAGCAAGTCGCGTGTCGCTTTGGCTCAGCTGTTGTCCCTGCAACAAGAGGGAGAAGCAGAGCAGCAACAACAATAACAAGGGTTGCCCCCCCCTTGCTCCCCTTGCAGCATCTTGGGAGTTTAAGTAGCTCTCCCCGCCTCGACAGCTGAGTCGCGTTTATCATAATCAAATGTAGATGGACTCTGGATGGATGCCACACAGTCACTGCCAAAGCCAAAGCCAAAGTCGAAGCCGACGCTGCCACTGACACTGGAGACAGAGAGAGAGCACAAGAAAAAAATTAATTTAAATTGCCTTTTAATGTAAATGCATCTTTCAATGCATCGCCGACAGCAGCAAACAGATACAGTAGCTACACTGAACAAAAATGAGGAGCACAAGTTTGCAAGATAGATTTGAGCTCATCTAGTTCTCTTTCATTAAATACAAAACTGAATATTGCTCATATAAGTCTTTAAATTTGTATATATCTAAATTATTTTATAATGAGACATTTTGTATCTAAATATTAATTAAAATACTTCTTTGATTCGACTGTTTATAGTTTATATTTATTATGTCTATAAACAAATAAAGAAATACATAAAATCGGTAGCTAAAATAAATAGTCAAAAGGTATATAAGATTTCTAAATTAAATATATTCCTCCATTGTTTTATTTTATTTATGTGTATGTGAATTCTCTTCAAATAAAGACTGAGGGAAATTCAAAGAAAATAAAATAAATATATTTAAACTGTAATATATATATAAAAGAATTGATTAAATTAATTAATTAATAAAGAAATTAAAGAATTAAAGATTTAATCTATACGGGGCAATATATTTTTATTGCAGTAATCTCATCACACACCCTTTTAATAAATACTGAGACAATATCAAAAAAGTTACAATTGAAAAATAAAGTGAATATGATTTAAAACAGGAATTTTAGTTTATTAAATTAATTACACTAGTTGAATTAGATATACTTTATTTCAAAATTCACAGTAAATAAAAACTAAGAGAATATTAGAGAAGTTACAACAGATATATGAAATCTGTATAACATTTAAAATATATTTAAATATTTAAATTAAAGATGCTTCGTAGAGCATTTACCCTATACACTGTCCTCAATTGGATTATTTAAATACACTATTTAAATTTAAGATACTTCGTGGAGGATTAATTGGTTAGTTTTCTTAATGTGTATTTGAAGAGCAGGGAGTGTGTGTGCTCCAGATTTGTCTTTCGGTTATCGTTCTCCCTCTCCCTCTCTCTCTCTCTCTCTCTCTTTCTAAGTAGCTGCAACTTTGGCGTTGTGTGTTCGTCCTAAATGACGCATATTTATCAACTGCCACTCGCAGTGCTCCAACTGCCCCTGCCCCACTCTACACCCTGCTCCTGCTCCTGCCCCAGCAGCGGATTCTACAAGTGCGTGAAGAACTCAAATGGAAAGGTATTAACGAATTGTCGTGATGTGGACCCGCGGATGGGATGTGGTTCTGCTTCTGCCATTGGGATCGGCCATTTTTCTGGGCTCTCGGTGGCACTGCGTTTAATTGAAAACTGCTGCAGTTCCGTTGCACGTTGCACAGTTGCAAGTTCTATGCCCACATTTAATTTAAAAATTCCTCTAGATTTTTGTTGCTCAGCTGAAGCGAAAAACAAAACTACAAACATCGTTGATTGTTTCATATTGAAAGCGTGTGTGTAACAGCGGCAGCAGCAACAACAAAAACAACAATAACAAAAACAACAGATACAGCATCAATATTAACAAGCATAAAGGCGGAAAACGTGTGTGCTTGACTACGAGATACCCTAGTAATTTATTTATTTATTTAAAAGCAACTAATGTCAGTCAAATCGAGAATATTTTGTGTATATGATTCAAAAATAAATAAAAATATGATTAGAAATGTAAATTTAAATAAATCGAAATTTATAAAAGCCTTAAGATGTATTTTAATATGAATTTTTTATTAGATTATATAAAAGATGGTATAATTCGTTAATTATTCGATCAAGCATTTGTTGCATTGCAGTATTTGAGGCAAAAGTATTTTAATCTCGCAAAAATAATATTTTTGATGTAGAATCCATAGAAATTATGAAAAAAGAATCTTAAATTATTTATAAAACTGTATAAAAAAAACAACACTTGATATCTGTGAAAAGAACCCAAAACAAAATATTTAATTCTCATCTCTTTTTTTTCTTAATTATCTAGCTACAGTTGCTGTATTTCACATGCTTATAGATATGACTGCCTTTTTAATTTATTTTTCATTTAACAGAAGAAAACCTATACTCCCCTTTTGTCAACTCATACTACTGGGTATAACAACGTGCGAGCGATGATGAAAAATCGCCTGCAGCATGTTGGATGCTGCTGGGCAGAGTTGGGCTCTGTCTACATCGTCTCCTACTCCAACTCCAACTCCAACGCTGGCTCCGACTGCCCGCTGGCAGCTCCGACATCAACTCCAATTACAGAAGTACACGCAGGCGTCTCTCTTATGATTCCTAGTTTTCCTGCTCGTTTTTTACAATTTTAATATGGGTACTCCCATGTCGTGCGGGCTGGAATAAAACATAAGCGGCCCGCAAGGAAAGCCCCCTAACTCCAAAAACGGTGGCAGCTCGTTGAGTCTGGAATAGTATGGAATGCGAGTGAAGTCTATGGCCTACGAGAAATATCAAATTTTTCGAATAATATTAAATATTTTTCCATTTAAATTGAAAGTAAAAAGTTGTACGCCCTTTTAATGATATTCATAGACAAATACAAAGACAATCAGCTGAAATGAAACAAAACTCTTAATTTTCTAAGAAATATAAATTTAATTTATCAATTTATCTATTTGAAATCGGAATCGCAGATAATACCAAAAATAGATCATTTTAATATATTCGGTTTTGTATTTTTTTGTATTTTTCTGGTTTTGTACGCTTGGAATTTGGTAGCAAATACGAAATTGATTTTTAATTAAGGCGTTTAGCCAAAAAAAAAAACCGGGTTTGGACCCAACCCCAGAGCCGTAACCTGATGCCGTATGAATCATATGAGACCCGAGAAGTCACACAATAAATTTCAATTCAGTTTCAGATGCCGATGCCGATGCTGAGATTCAGATACAAAATCAGCTGCAGATGCCGAGATGAAGATGCCGATTCAAAGTTCGAGTGCAAACAAGCTCGTTTAAAGAGATCCAAGGGGGAGAAAGAGAAGAGAAGAGAGGAGAAAGAAAGAACGAGCGTGTTTACAGTGAGTGCTGTAAAATTTCGAACGCAGCCAATAAAAATGGAAATGATGGCGCACAGAGCGAAACGTTTATAAAATAATAATGCGAAATAATAATGTGACGGTGATTTAGCGGAACAGCGCCACGATTGAATACAAATAAAGTGCCTGGCGAGCAGACGGGACCAGGAGTGGAGTGGAGGAGGGCTAGTCCAGGAGAGGGAGGGTGTGGGAGACGCACTAATCTAGGATGATTTCAGCCTAATCTGGAGCAAAAAACAACAAAGCTGGATGGGACCTACAGAGGGCGACGACGCTGGGGCTGCCTCTGCTGCTTTAGTCTCTGCCTCTGCCTCCGCCTCTGCCTCTGACGTTGACGTTGACGTTGAGTGGCAGGCAATCATCTGCCTCGTCCAGCGTCCAACTACCTGTTTCTCTGCTGTCTCTCTGCCGGCAGCTGAGGCCAAGCCGTGTGGAGCTGCAGCCATAGGCTGTTGGTTCAGGCCATGCGGCACCCCCTGAAGCATAAATCAAAGCGGGAGGCGTGGCCTGGCATGCGTGCGAGCGAGCTAGACTGCTTTTCGAACATGCGCACACTGCTTGCGGCTCGCTCGCACGCACACACAGCAAGCAGTTCGCATGATTTACAGTCTTCGAAAAGGCACACACACACACACACACACTCGCCATACAAGGCACAACTCAGTTCGCACTCGACTCGGTCTCGGCGACTCCACACCGCAAGGCTCTGCTCTGGCTGCGGCTCTGCTCAAACGTGAATCGAACGTGGCGCACTCAAGTACGCCAGCTGCGCGCTCGGTTGAACCGGTTGAACTTTCCGTAACTAACTGTAACTGTTACGACCTGTGCCAGTCTCCAACTCCCTCTACACCATCATATATACGTAAATCCTATCTATCTATCAATCAGAGACGACGGCATAGCTTCATCGGCTCTCATGGAATACTTAGTGTTAATTTCAAAAACCACATAGTGCAAATAACGGATAACTTAATGGAACTCAGGCCTGGGGATCAGAATATCGTATATCTATCAATATATCTATCTTCATATATACCCAAGTGCACAGTTCCAAACTGCGCTTTAAAAATGCCAATGCAATTGGATAATGTTCCGAGAATTGAGTAAACTAATCAAGTCAAGTGCTCGAAAGTGTATGCAATACATAAGGATATATTCCGAGTGAATAATACGATATATACACAATCAGTGAGGTGTGAAATACTTAACAAAAAAACCCCAGAAAAAACAATAAACAAAGGATCAAAACAACAACAGAATTGGATTTCGGAACTGACAGCGCAGAGGTGAGTTTAAGTTGGACAGAAACAGGTGCAGAGGGGTCTGGGAGATAAAAGACATAAATGAAGTTATTAAAAAATATTAGTAAAAAATAAAATCCTTAAAACTACCTAGGAGATAAAACACATAAATGAAGTTAAATATTAGTAAAAAATAAAAACCTTCAAATTACTTATATTAAAGATATAATTTAATTTTATATTTCTTTCAAAAATACAGAAATTAACTAGGGATTTCTAGGATATAGAATGGGATAAAGGAATATTTATTTCATTATTATTACATGTGACAGAAAGCACGTCATAACAACACTGAATTTTCTTTTCTTTTATTAAAAATATTGTTATTTTTGAATTATATTAAATCTATAAGTATTTCTAAATTTTTTATAAAGAAAACCTTTTTTAAGACCTCTCTAATTCCTATTTTTCCTATGCTTGTCAAAGACCTTAATACCATATCCCAAACTTAAGGCAACTTTCTCGCTCTTATCAAACTTTTCGGCAAAGACTCGCACACACACACATATGAGTGTATTTTGTTGGCGCATATTCGAAATTCGAATATTTATTTTATTCAAGCGATCCCACAGTGCACTCTCTTGTGTACGTGAGTCACACGGACAGTGTGTGTGAGATCAATAAGAATGTTTCGAAGTCTGTTCGAAGTACGCGAGAGCGTAAGCATTCGAACTCGCTCTCTTTCGAAGTCACATGCACACAGTCTGACACACACACACACACGGACTCTCACTCACACGCATTTGCGGCTACACACATTTCTGCGTCCGCAAAGGTAACACAGCTCTAGCTGGGGCTGCGCAGTGCGTGCGAGCGAGACAGCAGGCGACCGCATTAAATGCTGTCTGACTGCTCTAACACGCATGGCCCGTCGCGCAGAGCGCTCGCTCTGTTGTTGTTTTCTTTTTTAACGCGAGTGTGTTTAATGAATGCACTCGAATGTGAGTGTGAGTGTGAGTGTGTGTGTGTGTGAGTCTACTTGCTCGGGTACTCGCAGCTACAATTGGCAGCGCTGCCGCTGCGCGTAGCATGAGTTTTTTATTGATGCTCAGATATTTGAATTATGCCCGAGCAGTCAAAGTGAGACATTGGCGCTTCGAGCACGTATTCGCGGATACATTCAATCGAAAGCAGAGACAGAGACAGAGACAGAGAACCGAAACAGAGAACCGAAACAGAAAACTAAAAACAATCCATCAATCCGTCAAAGCAGACGCGCTCGCTTCGCGAATCGTACGCGATAAAGAAAATAAAAAATAAAAACAAAACGCAGAAATAACGCGCATCCGTTGGATACAATTGCAGTTGCAGATACAGATAGATATATAGATAGATTGCAGTGCTGACTTTGAACGATAATAACGAAAGATGGATGGGCAGCCAAGTGTTTTCATCGATGACGTTTAAGAGCACTCGTTGCACTCGTCGAGTTCGCGCTGATGGATAAGCCATAAATTCACCCGATACTCGATATATACCCGAAGAACTGTGACAAATCGTGCAACTGCCCGCTGCGGCTAATTACGGCTAGAAAATCCGCCAAAAGTCAAGTGAACCGTGCACAGGTAACCCCGTTTAGTTGTTGTCGGGATGCAAACGGATTAACTCTCTCGCCATTATGCGGGCTCAAATGGCATTGGCAATTAGCTAAAGACCTTCCCCGATCGCTCGACTCTTTTCCTCAATCGAAAAACTAACCAGAACTTTTCAATTTGTGAAGTGACCAAACAAAAGAATGACTGCACTTGTTTTGCCTCAAGTGAAAAATACCGACGGCTAAACATTTTTTTCAAGTGTATGCTAACTTTGAACTACATCATCTTTTTGTTTTCAATACGTATACTGAGGTAAATTTACTACAGTTTATATATCGTAAAATTTATTATTTTGGGAAACATTTATACAAATTTAATAATGCGAGTGAGTGAGAGTTAATAAAGAGAGAGATTTAAAAGATATCGTAGGCGAGTTTCTGGTGTCCGGAATAAGAATTTGCTACAGAAATTCTACCAGAGTTTAAAACCTTATCAAGGTACCTAAATACGTATGTATATAGAATACAATGAAATAGAAAAACTAATTCTAAGCAGTTACAAAATTAAAGAAATTAACTTGGCACTTTAGTCTTCCAATAACATAGATTGGGGCAAAAGAATATACACTTTATAAATAATTTGTGGAAATAGTCAAGCAAAACAGCTTTAAAAGAAATTAAATTTTTTTTAAACACAATTTCGGTAGATTCAAACCTACCATATGTTATTTATTTCAATACTCAGATTCTAATTCCATTTTTTTATGTATAATAATATATTTGTAAACTCATTGACAAACTTTATCGAATTAAGTCATTTTCGAATGATTAAGACTTTTTAATCAAGAACAAAGAACAAAAGACAGACCTTAATAGTTTTTTGCTTCTTTCCTAACCGACTGTTCCTATTATAACTATCTTTATAAAAATAAGAAAACAAGTTTTTAAACATCCTTCATATATTCGTCATAAAAATATACATACATATATCACAAATAACTTAATTTAAACTGATTGTTCCTACAGTTTTCCGATTTTATACAATGGTATAATTCTGTATATTGTTTTGGTACCTCTATATTTTCAAATGATAATATAATAATTATAAAAGGCGTTTTTTTTGTCCAAAAATTATTTTTATGAAAAATTCCATATTTTTGGTAATTTTCTTATGGCAGCTATATATTGATATTGTTAGTGATTCTATTTTGACGAAACTGTTTGTACATATTATTAACATGCCAATTTAGTTAGTATCACTGTGATAACTTGTGAAATATTAAAGCTAATCCGTGAGACACGATATATCAAGCATATCTGTCGATTTTCATTATGATAGCTCTTAAATAGAGTATTTAGTTAGCTTTGTAAACAGAATACTTCGACAGTTCTGATTAGGAATATGTATATATACTCTATGGGTGGGTAATAAAATCGAAGTTACTTTCAGCTTAAATTTAGTATTCCCTTTGTTAGGTTATAGTAATTAGCTTATTTGGCAAGTCCATCCATCATCTTATAATTGTAACTTACCTAATAACGTCTTGAGGTCCAAAGTCTTAACAGTTGTGAAAAGAGAACGCCCCTTAAAATGATCGACTCCTTGAGTCAAATTGATATATTAAATTGATACAGTTTCGGCCTTCAATTAAATTAGGTTGTTCTTCGTGCCGAACTTCTCCCTCTCTCTCTCTCTCTCTCTCGCTCTCCTCTCTCTTTCTGGGGTCTTATCGAATTCGCCTGTGTTGTGTGTGTTTTCAGTTTTGCTTCTGGCCCGACTTGGGTTGCGTGTACGATATCAACGCAAAGAATTTTCACTTCATTAAAACGAATGCAGCCGTTTTTGAAATAATTAAGAGCCACAAAGGCGAAATGTCACAGCGAATGAAAAATGCCTAACAAGCAGTCGAAGTAATCTACCCACTCTGCATACCGTATATAGAGTATATAATATATATACTCTAGTATATAGCCTAATACGTATTTGGGAAACCACGGCGTGGTACATAGGAATTGCGTGGCCTGGCCCTGATCCGATATCTCATCCACATGGCAGACCCGGCGAAGTCATGCTGACCCGCGCGCTGTGGGCGCAACGAAACTGAAATTTATACCAAAAAAAAACTAGACTAACCCTACTAGAGTAGGGTACGCCTAGTAGCGAACGCATTGACACGGAACAGCAGAAGAGACGAAGAGGAGAGGAGAGCGAGAGTGGGAGAGAAGTGGTTCCTCCCAGGCGGGGGGTGCCAATTGCACTCCAGGCATCTGCATACATATGTGTGCAGCATAATGTACTATATAGCCTAATCGGAGAGATTGGAATTGCCACTTGATGTAGGTCACTTTCGCTGCTCTCTCTCCCCCCTCTCTCACTCGCTCTCTGAGGGTGGTCAGGCCAGATCAAAGGCGTCCCAATGGGCTGTTGCATAATGTCTGCACACAAAAGGCTGCTGCCCGGCGAGTTAATTGGCCTACACACACACACACTCGTACACTCCGTACTACCCATAGACTCTTCGGGGAGTGCAAGTCCAAGTTCTCTTTCGATTTGCTGCAGTTATTGTTTGGCTTGTCAGCGCTTTATTTATGCCATCATCGTTCGCCTTTGGACTGCGCCTGGAGCACACATTCATCATGGCATATCAGGCATGTGGAGGAGGGGGGAGAGGGAAGTCGGGACCTGCCCTGGGGGCACCCTGAAATGTCATGATGATATTTCAGCTTTACTTATTTATATTTATAAATCAAAATACGCGAGTACCAAAAAAAAAAAAAACCTGTATGAAACACGCAAACTTTGCCGCGACAACAGCAACTGTTGTTGTTGTTGTTACTATTGTTGCTGCTGTTGTTGTAGTTGTTGTTGTTGCTGCTTTTGTTGGTGGCAAGTCGTTGATCTATCGAGCCGACGGCAGCCATTTGCCCAACTTGTTTAGTGGTACAATAAGTGCCGGGACACATTTATTTTGCGACCCCAAGCCCGACCCCTGCTCAGATCTCTGGATCCAGCCAAAAGTAGACGACAGCTCCTCACATCCTTACTTGTCCTTACTACTCTGATTTATTTCTGCATTTTTGGGCGATAATATGTGGATATACAAGTGCCACAAATCAACTAATCCAAAGAGAAGAAAAAAAAACGTTTACCTATAGAAAAACCTATTAAAATTTTCTGATCTCAAAAAGTAGCTTCTGCAATATTGATAACTTTTTTCTGAGCTCGTTAAATTTAACATACTTTTCCATTGTCAACTTTTCAGGGCTATTAACAATTTAATTCCAACTTATCGACTTAACAAAATAAACCTTAAAAAAAGAAACCTTTTCTAAGAGTAATAAATTTTTTTTTGATAATTATAAACACCTTCTCTATTAGTCTTTACTCTTTTCTGATCTATTTGATTTTGTCATATACTTTCTTACAATTTTTGCTTCTTATATTTCTTTCGATTTTTCGCATATCGATTTTTTCCAATTCGTTTAACAAAATTATCTATTTTATCATTTCGAATCAAAGTCATATATTTTATAAATTGATCATCTTATACATATATGTATATTCACTTGCTCTTTATCGATAGTTTCAACAAATTAAATAATCGTTTTATTTTTTAAATCGACTTATACACAGCTCTATATCTTCCCATGACCCAATTAGTAGCCACAGTAGCATTGCATAACCCACGCCGTGTCCTTGACCCTGGTAAATGGGCTGCTTCTTTTTTTTTTCGTTTTTGACAGATGAGACAATTACATAACTGTGCATAAAGAGATAACCGCAAAAGGCCAACTTCGAGTACGTGTCAAAAGGTCAACAATGGCTGCTTGCAGCGAGGATCGGCAATGGAAATGGAAACCTGAATGGGATTGGGAATGGGATTGGGAATGGGAATGGGATCAACAATGGTCGCAAAACTCGAAGAGCAAATCAAAAACTCATAAAAATTATGAGTGCCTGCTAAACCGCAGCATGCGACAGACGAGGGTTGAGGCGAGACAGCAAAAGAGACAGGCATAGAGAGGAAAGAGAAAGAGAGAGGGAGACAGCGAGAGAGATGTGTGGAGAGGGAAAAAAACAAACCAAATAATAATATTTATGACTACTTTTATGAGGTGCTTACAAATTTTTATGAGTTTTTAATGGGCCCACTGCAATTGTGTGTGTCGTTTCTTTGTTATGTGCAAGAGCGAGACAGAGACAGAGAGAGAGAGAGAGAGAGAGAGAGCTGGAGAATGTGTGACTGCGCGTGCGCAAATACCTTTCCGTCCCTCTTCTGCCCTATAGAGACTGTTGTTTACAGATACACGAGCTACGCCCATGTTGACAACAAATATTAAAAATTATGATTTATGGCCTCGCCCAGTCACAATAGGAGACGCGTGAAGGCGCGTTCGAAATCTGTAATATCGTAGTCCCCCATGTTTAAGAGAAACAAGAAGAAGAAGCAGAAAACTGCTTAGGGTTTTGTTAATTTCATAATTAAGATATGGCAGTGCGATGATGATGATGATGATGATGAAGTGCCTAGAAACGAGTGAGTCTTTTCGCAGAGAGCGATAGTAATTAGTGTTGGATTCGGGATTTAGATGAAAGATATGAAAACATACACGGGTTTTTGACAGCTGAGCGTATGAGAGAACTTCTGTGAAACTTGTCGGAGTGATAGTGATCTCTTTGAGTCTGGGATTGGGATTGGCGTTAAGGTGTTGTATAGAAACTATGAGCTTAACCTGCTGAAGAAAGAGTGGAAAAGAATGGCTTTATAAACAGTAGGGAAATGAAAGATAATAAATACTTAAATATCGATTATGCAAAAGTTAATCATCTTAATTACAGAGCGCTGCAGTCAGTTCATAAGGTCAAACGATCCTGCAACGTCTGCCATTGTTTCTCTTCGACTTCCCAAGGGGAAACCCTTTTCAGCTGTCGCATTGGGCCCAAATTGATTTATGGTGACGTGTTAGGGAATGGCAGGAGACTCGGATATGGGATGGGGGGGTTCCTCTATCTATCTTCTAGCTCGGGCTGCGCATGTGCAACTCAATTGATGTTTATTTACCTGTGCCCTGTCTCTCTCGCTCTCTTTGACTCGGGGAAATTCGTTCTGCGGTTTAAATATTCCACAAAAATTTCACTCCCGTTCGGGAAGGCATTTCAAAACTGTTTATACAGGGGAGTACGAGAGAGAATGAAAGAAGAAAGTGCCGAGACAAAGAAAACTCGCTCACTGTGCCGGCTTGTTCGCTCCCTCGTCTCGAAGATGTCGCAGCCCAAAAGAATTGCCATAATTTATGGCTTTCTTATGAGGCGACAATCAGCCAGCCAGCCGACCAATCTATATACTGCTCTCTTCTCTCTCTCTCTCTATACATACATATCATATTGTATATATACGTATGTGGAGAGAGAAATTCGGTTTGCGTTTTCATTATTCATGGATTTAATTAACACCAATTGAACCGCTTGTCGCTCGAGTCTTTGGAAAACAATTCCCAAAGTTCCCAAAGCGATATTATTTATTGCTTCTATTATTTTGGAAATTTTTAATTTGCCGTTAAGTGATCGCAACAACAACAACAAACGAAGTTCGATTAATTGTGGATTAAAGTGGGTTTCCTCAAGTGAATTAGGGGGCATGCGCTGCTGAAACCCCAGAACTGTGCTGTACCCATGATAATCTTAGGTAAACTTAAATTCTGATGATAATATAAATGCAGTTTAATTTGATATATTATAAGTAAACTTTAGTAATAATCAGATTCTTGAGTTAATGTTTGAAAACTTCAGTTTTAATGAGCTTATGATTGGCTTGTTGAACTATAACCTGAGAATATAAACAATTTCTAGCAGACGATTTTCCAATGAAAAACCATTATATAGATTATTATTTTCACTGCAGATATAATTATATTATAATGCTGCATCTATTGTTTTTTTTTTTTTTGAGCTTGGAAAATGAATGTTATCACCTTTCAGCTTGGTTCTTAGTGCCTTGCTACCAATTTCATTTGATCTTCGACCCAACTTTGCCAATATCCAGTCGGAGTCAGGCGGGGTCAATGGAGTTTGCCTAACTCCAAAGCGTATAATTTGGCTAATCAAACTGTTTTTGTATGTCGCGTTTGTCGGTTTATTTTCGGGTTTTTTTCTCTTCTCTCTTGGCCAATGGCCATGGGGGCCAATATCGCGTAGCTTTAGAGCGAAAACACCGTTACAATTGCTTTAAACTGCATAATCGGCAGAGCCAGAGCCAGAGCCAGACCCAGGGCCGAATTGCAGCGAACTTTACAGCGTTTTCAGGAACGTTGCTCATCAAATAAATCTCTGTCGAGCGTCGAGCATTGCCCCCCCTGCCCCTTCTGTTACCATATTATCTGGGCCGGAGACGAGAAGTTGCGGCCCGTACGCCGATTTAATTTAAAGCTTCAACTCCTTCCTTCATTTGGACAACATGCTAAAGGGTTAAATTGCCCACTGAATCAAAATTATTGGTTTCATACCAAGAACAGGTCGAGGACGAAGGAGCAGCAGCTGGAGGAGGAGGAGGAGGAGGAGAATGGGGTGTAGTGCCAAGAAGCTAAAAAAGAAACGGCAGCAGAAGAAGAGTCTTCTGCCCTGCCCATTGCAGAGGTCGTTGCATTGTTTTTGGGCAATGGCGATTTTATTTTCTTTTTTTTTTGCGGTATCTTCGCTGGACTTGCTGCTCCATCCCCATTCTCTCGCATTGCGCTTTACCCGCTTTTCGGCTCTGAGGCTATTTCGGGCCGTTGCTTTGCCTCCTGCTTCGCATACAAACTTGCAATCGTGCTGCCGCTTTTGCGGCTATCTACGCTGCAACGTTGCAACATCGAGACGAGTTTTCCTTCATTCAACAAACCGCGTATCAGCGATGGTCTCCACTGCGACTCCTTCCCCAGCGAGCAGCAAGTGTCCAAGCGAGCTCGGTCCGAGTGGGCGGGTCTGGCATTCCAACCAGAGCCGCAGCCATCGCCCTGTGCCGTGCCACACCAAAATTGCATGCACGTAATGCCAATGCTTAGGCATATCCGCGCCTGCCCATCGGCTTGAGTGAAATCCAAACAGTTTGGAACCCACTTGCCTCCTCTACCTACTCCTCCCGTGCTCCTTTTCCGGAAACAGCCAGCAGCCCGTAGTTTCAACTTGGGATATACGAAGGGGGGGAAATTGCAATTGGGGTTCTCGAAATATAATTGTAATAATAATGTTTCCCAGTTGAGATGATTAGCCGAAAAACACTCGAGGTGCCAGTCAACCCACTGATCGATCTGCCTTATATATATGGTATATGGTATGACCTAAGCATAATGCCAACAATTTTCGCTGTTGAAATTGTTATTACTGTTGATAATAAAGTGGATTGCTTTATTTTATTTAGAATATATTTATTAATACTTTTGTTTTGTGCTTCGTGCACTTCCATTCAGTTTTACATTCTTTGAGCAAGTGACATAATTATGTTATTTAACATTACATTACATTTCATTACATTATCCGCGATCAGCTGATTCATTCTTATGCTAATTAACATTTCATATCAAGGCATACACATTTATTCCAACAATTACTAACTAAGGAAATAATATATTTCTCGAAACGAACTCGTCGCATTTTCCAGCTAACTTTCTGTGAAATCTTCTTCCTTTTACTATATACCCTACAATCATTTGGAAGGGGTATGCAAATGGGTATACTAGTTTTGTGTAAATATATGTTATGCAAGAGGCTAAGGAAGGCGTGGCAAATTTAACCGAGTAGCTTAAACCATGGCCCTCTATCTACCGTCTGGTTTTCCATATGTTGTCTGTTTGAACCCAAAGATCTCAGTTATTATAAAAGCTAGAGACACCAAATTTGGCATGATGATTTTTATATACAATGCGCTTCTGAAGTTAGGATCAAATTGTGGATGTCACGCACATCAATACGCTAATTTATTATTTTTAATTGTTATATTAACTATTAAAGTCTTAACATTCGTTTTTGGCATAGATGTAGACTATATGCATCTAGCTTTCAAAGTATACTAAGATAGGTTCATGAAAATTGTAAATATTTAAATTTTGTTTTCCGCAATTCCAGGCAGAGTTGCCAGATCTCCCTTATGCATCGTGTGAGTGTGAAAGCGAGAAGGAACTAATAGGGAAAAAGATATTTGGTTTTAATTAGCTTTTAGAAATGAAAGTTTATTCATAATTGGGTGAAGAGTATCACACGGTCGAACATGCTTGACTGTTCCTTTCCTTACTTGTTCTTCCTCTTCTTCTGGGGCCAGTCTAGGTAGACTCTACTGCAACCACAGCTGGCTTAATTACTATGCAAAATGGAAGCAGACTTTTATCTATCGACTAAGTCAAATATGAAGTCAGAAGCAGCAGCAGCGAGATCAGGTAATGGGATCTCTGCTAGGGCGGGGATTAGGCAAGACTAGGAAGGGTAGCCTAGGGTAGACTACGTCTTTGGCCAGCTGCAATCGCTGGAAAGGATCTTGCAGTGAGACCTTCTAACGCCGCTTCCTGCTCTGCTCATTTCAGATACCGATCTTCAAAATGGATCCCGACTGCTTTGCCATGTCCTCGTACCAGTTTGTCAACTCGCTGGCCTCGTGCTATCCACAGCAGATGAATCCGCAGCAGAGTCATCCGGGCGCCAATGCCAGCGCTGGCAACAGCAACGGCGGCCCGGCTGGCGGTGCCAACGGTGGCCAGGGCAACTCGGGCGCGGCGACGCCGGGCAGCAACGATTACTTTCCAGCGGCGGCCGCTTACACGCCCAATCTCTATCCGAACACACCGCAGGCGCACTACGCCAACCAGGCGGCCTATGGCCTGGGCGGAGGCGGAGGCGGCGGTGCGCCCGGCGGTGGACAGGGCAATCCCGACATGGTGGACTATACACAGCTGCAGCCACAGCGATTGCTCCTCCAGCAGCAGCAGCAACAGCAACAACAGCAGCAGCAGCAGCATGCGCATGCGGCGGCAGCAGTTGTCAGTCAACAGCAGCAGCAGCAACAGCAACAGCAGCAGCAACAGTTGCCGCAGCAGCAGCAACAACACCCGCAGCAACAGCAACAACAGGCGAGCATCAGCTGTAAATACGCCAATGATCCCTCGACGCCTGGAGGCAGCAGCAACAACAACAACAACAACAGCTCCAACAGCAACAACAACAACAACCAATCTCTGGCCAGCCCACAGGATCTCTCCACGCGCGACATCTCACCCAAACTGTCGCCCAGCTCCGTCGTGGAGAGCGTGGCGCGCTCCCTCAACAAGGGCGTCCTGGGCGGCAGCCTGGCAGCAGCCGCTGCCGCCGTCAGCCTGAACAACAATCACAGCGTTGCCGGCGGAGGAGGAGGCGCCCCCACCGGACCCGGCGTCAACGTCAACGTGCCCATGCACAGTCCTGGCGGCGGCGACTCGGACTCGGAGAGCGACAGCGGCAACGAGGCGGGCAGCAGCCAGAACAGCGGCAATGGCAAGAAGAATCCGCCACAGATCTATCCGTGGATGAAGCGAGTACACCTCGGACAGAGTAAGTACCCAAAGTATTCGAATTCAAATTATGAACAAGCTGAATGATAATGAACTAGTTCAATGGGGAGGAGCAGCTGGAGGTCTCGATCAAATGAGTGACTCAGCTGTTAAAGAGTGCCTTTATTCAAATATTCATTTGTAATTGAATCATGCACTCATATGAATCATAGGAAATACACTCACTCTGCTATATTTAATAAATAGTTGCATATACCATTTATTAAAGAACTAGTTCAATAGGCAGTAGTTGAAGCAGTTCTCAAGTGAGTGCAGGCCTCAAATGAGTGAATACTGTTTCTTGCAGCTGAATCATTCACTTGTAACTTATTTAAACTCACACTCGAGACATTTTCAGGCAATCATTCAATTCATAGTAAAATTGAACTAGTTCCAAAGAAAGAAGTTCTCGATTAGCAGAGTAAATACTTCAAATGAATAAATAAATCACAGCCAGCAGTTGCGTACTGCCTATATTGAATCATTCATTTGCACTCACACTCATTTACACTCATACAGAATTAAGAAAAGTAATTCAAATGATTGAAAAAAATGAATTAGTTCAAATAGACTTGAGGCGATTCACCTACGAGTGAGTGCCTCAAATGAGTGAATAACTCACAAACAACAGTTGAATACTACCTTTGTTAAATCATTCACTTGCACTCATACTCGAAACATTTCCGAGTACTCATTCCATTTGGAATACGCTGGGATTCTCCATAGTTGCCAGCACCAAATTGTCTGGCAAACTGTGTGTCAAAATACATAAACAATAACAAAATTTCCCTCACACTTCCCACTACACACTTTTCCACTTTCCCATTTTTCTTGCGGCGCTGCGTGAAAATTCGACCGCGAAAATCGCAGCGCGTGAAATTGTAAACAAACGCGGCCGATACGAGCGGCCCCCGCGGCTAATGCCGACAGACTCCCACAATAACTCATAATACCTATAGAGAGAGAGAGAGATACATACGTGTGTGTAGTAGCAGATACACCCAGAAGATACAGATACAGATACAGCTCGTCTGCTCTGATATGAATCTCGCACCTCGCTCCGTTTATATTTAAATTCTCCAAATTTCATGAAAAATCGCTGTGCCTAATGCGGTTCGATGCTGCTGTGGAAATGCGGCGAGAATTGTGAACGAAACATTGTGAACATTGTTGAGCGATTTTTCATCGTGTCAGTGATTTTTCTCAGCCACCTCTAGCGCGCATCCCCAACTCCCCTGCCCATCCCTCCCTCCCTGCCAGCACGACGCAGTCAGCATCGTATCAAAACTATTGACCCCATCCCATCCCCCTCAGTGGGCAGGAGTCAATGCCTGCAACTCCCCATAAATCGATGTCAGTCGTGGCATTTGCCAAAAAATAATTAACCGCACTTTACTTTTTTTTTAATTTATTAATATTTTATTAATTCCAATTGCCATCGGTTGTCATCGATCAAACGCCTCGGTGCGCTCATTAGGCAGCACGGTTCGGTTCACAGCTGATTGCAACCAGTTGGCAGCCCCAGTCCCAAGTCCCAAGAGAGACTGAATTGTAAATAAATTTATAGGGTACACACAATTTACCCTTTCTTACTTTTTCATCTCCTAAGGTAGTCATTTTACAGTAGTGTTGAATATTTTATTTTAATCTTTAGACATTTTATTTTAAACTTCAGCTTGAAATTAAATATAGTTCTGTTTACTATATTAACAAGTTCTTAAAGACAAGCATGATTTAAAATATTCACAATTTAAACAAGGACAAGACATTGCAATTTTAAGAGCCTGCTTAGTCTCTTGATAGACTCTAGTACAGCAAGTGTTGGTTAATTTCACTTTACTCTATTATCATGCCAATTCCCAACGAGTACTCTCTTTTCCATTCACAATTCGCATAATTCGAATTATTCAAAATACCTAAACTTAATTAGATTGAGACTTATACGTCTTCTTCTACTCTTGAAGCCCTCCTGATGAGCTAGTGTTGGTTAGTTTCATTTTATTTCTCATATCACATAAATGAATCATAATATGTGTGAATACTTATGATATTACTGTAATTAGTACATTATTTTCAGTGTTCTAAATGTATATAAAACTCCAGAACTGTGAAAAGAGAAAGAAAATATCTTTCCCATCTCTTGAGACAGTGTTGATTAATTTCAGTTTATTCTCTATATCAAACTGTCATCAGAATGTGATATAACCAGATCAATACTGCAAGAGCTACACTCTCTCTCTCTCTCTCTTTCTTTTTATTCACCATACTGCACTTAATAACTTCATAGAGACTCACATAATTCATTGCATTCGAAGTATTCGTATTGCATTCGCAAAAAAGGCACTTGACAACCCAAAATCACAACATGTCAGCCAATTAAAGAGTCGTTGAAAAGCGCCATGAACTGCATTTGCTTTTATAAATAGCACTGCCAACAACAACAACAAGAACAACAAAAACAACAACAACAACAACAAGAACAACAGTAACAACAACAAGCTGGAAAAACGTTTTTCCATTTGTGGAAAAACTCGTTTTGAGGCCCGAGTCCAATCAATGGGGCATATTGTTATTATTTATGTATCTGTAACTCATGGCAGCCAATATAGCAACAACAACAACAACAAGAACAAGAAGAAGAAAAAAGTAGAAGAAGAAGAAGAAGAAGGGAAGCAAAAAGAGAACAAGTGCAAACCAAACAACCCGAGCAAGTAAAGGAAATAATTATAGAGAATCGATGTATGGCAAATTGCCGAGATGAGTCCAACTCGTGTCTGGTAATCGGAGAATATTCATGAATGAAGGAAACACACACTCACACTCACACTCACTCATTTGCATATGCCGCAGATCTTAAGTACATCCGTCTGTCCCATCTGCGAGTGTGTGTGTGTGTGTATCTAATATATGTATCTGCGCATCTATGCATCGATGCAATTTAATTACATTCCATCAGACTCTGTTCGGGTGCACTCACAGCATGTTGAGCGAGTGAGTGAGTGAGTGAGTGAGTGAGTATGTGAGTACCCGTTGGGGTACACTGGTAATTAGTGTCCGCCCCTCGCTGCGCCACATATAATCATAATGTTAGCCCATTGGAATTGGGTCCCATACACGGCGCGAGGCGGTGTGACCAGTCCCCGTGCAGATTATACGGTAGCACTCACAGACTGACTGACTGACTGACTGACTGACTGAAGGATGAAAAACGTTAACTACATGACAAAATTGAATGATGGCTGATTGAGAAATATCCGGCTGGGACAGGAAGTCGCTTCTTTCCAGCTGAACAAAGTTAAGATTAAAGTTGATTGAAACTAAACGAGCAGAGTTAATGCCTTAATTCAATCACGAGTCAATCAAAGAGACAATCAATTGTTTGTCATTTTTTAGGTTCTTTAGCAAAATAAAAATGATATGCATAGGAAATTATTATGCCATGGGGATTTACTAATTTTATAATCCTCCAAGGAGTCAGTAACCTTTGCAACATGCCCAATTTGGACCAATTAAAATGTGATTTTAGTGCCTTATCGCTTGCAGCTACCTCTCTCTCTCTCTCCCGCTCTCTCTACCCCTCTCTCACTCACTCTCTGTTTATCGTGTACAACTCAATTTTCGAGCGCAAATGTCTTCATTAAATGGCAAAATCCAGTGGGTTCAACTATTACAATTTGAGTGGAGCATTAAAACCCACAAAAAAGAAAGAAAGAGAAAGAGGGAGAAAGGCAGAAAGGGAGAGAGAGAGAGAGAGGGAAGCAATTGAGCAGCGCTATTAAAGTGGCCCCAGGTGCCAAGCAGCTCAAATACTAATAATAAACCCAGCAGGGCAGGCGAAAAGGGGGGGCAGGGTGCTGGGTTGCAACTACATGCGGCTGTGGCAAGAACAGGCGCTGATTAAAATCCAGAAACAGCAGCAGAGGCAGCAGCAGCACGACAATTACAACAACAGCATGTTAACAATTATGCAAATTCGAGTGCATGTTGCAACAACAACAACAACAGCAACAACAACACCAGAGAAAATAACAACTACCCGAGCTGATTGCATATAATCACGTCAAGTTTTTTTTGCCATATTTCCCCTTCTCCTCCCCCTCCCTCGCCCATTTTGTGGCCAGCATATTAAAATAAACTTAAACGCCATCTTCGAGACGCGCCTCAATTAGGCGCTGCACGAGACGATCGCGTCAGGCGAGAACGAGAGAATTCTGCGAAACACCTTACCCAGCGCTGCACCCGCTGACTACGCCACTGCTCTCCTGCTCTCCAATTACCCCCCCTCCTCCTGCTCATCCCTCGACTGACCGTGCATCAAGCTGCGCATTTGCATTGAGCTGAAGAAAAAAAAAATGATGGCTTGGCTTAAATGAGCTCGTAATGGCGACGCACGGCCATAGCAGCAGCCTGCGATCGAATGGGAATAGATACAGATACTGAAAGATACTTTTCAATCTGCAGAAGAGAGAGATATATTTACAGCTAGATACTTTAGATACTTATCGATCTCGCTAACTAAAGAATAGATACAGCCAGATACTACACTTAAATACTTTAGATACTTTTCGATCTGCGTAAGTAAGGAATAGATACTGTCAGATACTTAAGATATTTCTCGAGAGAGCAGAAAAATACATATATCAGATACTTTCAAATCTGCAAAACTGAGGAATAGATACACCCAGATACTTTAGATACTTTTTCGATCGGCAAAAATAAAGAATACATACAGCTAGATAATTTAGATACTTTACTATCTGCATAAATGACGAATATATACAGTCAGATACTACAACTAAATACTTTAGATACTTTTTGATCTACGCAACTAAGGAATATATACAGTCAGATACTTCAGATATTTCTCGAGCTATCGAGAGCTGAAAAATACATACATCAGATACTTCCAGATCTACAAAACTGAGGAATAGATACACCCAGATACTTTAGATACTTTTCCATCTGCACAAGTGAGGAATAGATACAGTCAGATATTTTTCGTCCTGCAAAACTGAAGAATAGCTACAGCCAGATACTTTTCGTTCTCTCTAAGTGAGGAATAGTTACTTCAGAGACTTTTCGATCTACATAGGCGAGGAATAGATACTTTCGATACATTTCGATCCACACAACAGAGAAATAAATACTTTAGATACTTTTCGATCTGCACAAGTAGAGGGTGCTTTGCGCTAATTGACAAGACCAAAGCTGGCGACATTCCAAACAAAATTCCCCATAGAAGATCATCAAAGGTTTTCGCGCTTCATCGTTCGTTCGTTCGCCCACAAAAACGCATCTCGCATCCGCGAAATACATACAGCCTGCTACACAAAGATATGTTTATAGGCAGCCAGCGAAATTTACGAAATTAAATGTCAAACTTGCTTATTAGATCACTCCCTCAGTCCTTCCCCATTCCACCCCGTCGAGAACCCGCTGAAAATTGTCAATTTAACAAATTCGTGAAGCGCGCCGCAACTGCAGCCGCCCGACTGCACCCTAATTAGTGGGGCTTTTATTTCGAACATTATTTTATAATAAACGAACAAATCTTTAGCGAAATGATTCATTCTGGGTTAGACGAGAAGTCTGCAATGGCGGTACCCCTTATAGATTTGCTTTTAATTAGGAACTCAAAGGAAACTACAGCAGCTTGTGCTAAATAATTGTACAGAATTGTTTAATAAATACAAGAAAAATATGTTAGCTAGCTACAGTCTAGTTATGATGGTATAAGGTCATATGAAATTTACGGAAAACATTTGGGTAGCGATTATTAGTGTACACAACAAAAATAAAGCTTCTAGCTTTTAAAATACACATGGAATTCAGTTATACTTGGTTTGTGGGGATGTAAGAGGAATCGGCTGATTTTTAAAACAAACTGACAATATATATGCGTGTTGTTACCAAATTTGGTGATTTTAGCTCTTATAGTTTCTGAGATCTAGGCGTTCATACAGACAAACATGTAAAACAAGCAGAAATCTTCAAAATCTTTGATCAAGTTCGTTTTAAAACAACCCAACAAAGGCTTCTGTGCAACTATGGCTCTACGAGTCAAACTTATCTATGAGAGAAGCTACTATAAACCCTAAACAGATTTGGGATTTAGTTTATTATATGCGAAAATCCCATTGGCAGCTAGAAAAGCGCATTTGGGACTTCGTTTTAGCTGTCTCTTGTATGGGGAGCTGCAGCAGGCCGAGGGCCACATTAAGATGCAGGATGTTATGCGAAATTAATAGTTCGCAAACGAGTCGAACGCCAGATATGGACGAGATATGGCGAGCATGGCTGCAAGGCAGCAGCAGCAACAACAACTGAAATTGCTGGATAGCTCTGCGTCTAGGTCTGGTTCAGGTTCTTGGTCTGCGTCTGGGTCTAGGTCTGAGCCTGTGTCTGAGACTCTGTCTGTGTCTGTTTCTAAAGTCTTTTAGCTCTTTTGCTGCTGCTGTTTCTGGTCGCGATCGTCTCGCCATGCGGCATGCAACATGCAGCAACACCCGAGCTAGACCCAGTTGCATTCGCTGGTCAATTACATTTTCATTAACTTGGGACACGACTTTTCAAATGGCTACGTTTAATCATAATGATTGTTATTATTTCTTTTCATTCCGAAAGACTTTCGAAGGCACCCTGTCTCGTGCCAGCACGCAGTGCAAGGTGCTTTACTACAGGGTGTTGCATGTCTGGCATATCCAATTCTTCATGCCGCTGCATTAAAATGTCGAATTATTTCTAACAAAGCGTAACACTTTTGGCACAGATACAGATACGTATATACATATATATATATATAGATACATATCTTTATATGCACTTGGAGGTAGTCGGCTTGTCGCATCTGATTGTTCTTAATGAATTCTGGTCTCATTCATTCCTGCAGCTCGCGGAGCATGAAGCAAATTGTGTCGGATGTGAAACTCATCACTTTGCTTGAATTAAAATTCATTTGCTGCGAGTGCAGCACATTAGGGGTATTCATGAGTTGGAAAAACAAATACATGGCAATACAGAGGAACCTTAAATTATACGATTAATTCTTGCGAATTTGATTCCAATCATATCATTATGATAATGACAAGAGGTTGTCAGAAAAGGGAGTAAGGTTTTTTTTAAGAATTTTGATGATATATTTTGATTGAATTCAGCAGGGTTACCCTAACCCTACAAACTCCTTTAGCTCTGCTTGTTTATAGGTCATACGCACTTGAGATTCTGTTACACTTTCGAGACTATCACTCATCATATCGCCCAAATCAGGCTGCTCTCGCCAGTTCCCGCCCCGCACACGCTTCCACATACTCTCACATATAATCATCAACCCGTGGCAACCCGGGCAAAAAGCCAGAAGAAAGATGAGTGATTACGCTGTAGAATTGTTTATAAGCAAGGGATCCCGACGTCGATGATGATGATGCCTTCAAGTGGCTGCGCGTCCACATTTTGGCCAAAGTTAATAAAAGCGCATAAAAAGCACGAGAGACGCTAACAATGGGGGCAGTCCGAGCGAAAGAAAGAAAGAAAGAACGAAAGAAAGAACAAACGAGAGAAGCAGAGAAGAAACAATGAAATGAGGAAACAAAGACGGCAACAATGGCGCCTCTAATGACTGATGATGTGCCAGCGCTGATAGATGCAAATGTAGCCAAAGATACAGATACACAGATACAGATACAGATACAGCTACAGGTGCAGCGAGCCTGCCTGCAGATAGACAAATACGCAAAATCGATTTAGATTCTCAATTTCTATATCAAATGGAAATCTACAATTTTTGTTTACTTCACTTTGTTTAGAGAGCAAACAGCTCAAGCGGTGCATAGAGTATCTTACGGATACCCCTACTGCAGCATGTCGGGTCGGGGTGTGTGTGCGGGAGGGGCAAATTAAATTGCAAATCAGGCAAAGTAATTGCGATTTGAATGGTGAAAAAGTGCGAGCAATAAATTCACCTGAGTGTCAAGGCAGCGCTGCATGCGAATTTATCAAATTCAGGCGCAAATTGGCGCACATCTGCAAATTGGCATTGCCCCACGGTGCTGGGCAACGGTCCTGGGTAACCCGGCACTATCGCCGCAGATACGCATAGAATATTAATCTGGCGGGGCGCATTAACCGAAATGAAATGACGCAATGGAGATAAACGCTACACACCACGCACAGTGGGCAGCAAGTGATTGAAATTGTTATGAAAATAAATAGCAATACAATCGGTGTTAATAATTTCGCTTTATTTTCATGACAATTCTGGTTGTTCTTAAAGGCAATTTAAGAAATGTGGAAAGCGGGAATTATGGATTTCTTTTGATTATTAAATTAGCTTATTCCGTTTTTTTCTAAATTGCCTGTATTTTCTAGGAAATTTAACTCAAAATACATTTTTACGAGCATTTTCACAGAAATTATATACTTGAATTCTTACTTATTTGTTTTTAGCTTTTTTACCCTTTTTAATTTAAATACAAATTATTTTATTTTTATACCCTTCGACCATTGAAAATGGTCAAAAAAGGGTATACTAACTTTGTGCAATGTATGTAACAGGCATAAGGAGGCGTGGCAGACCCCACAAAGTATATATATTCTTGCTCAGGATCACTAGCCGAGTCGATTGAGACATGTCCGTCTGTCTGTCCGTCTGTCCGTCTGTCCGTCTGTATGAGGGAACGGATCTCAGCTATTAAAAAAGCTAGAGACACCAAATTGGGAATGGAAGTTCCTATATATAATAGGCAGGTGAAGTTTATGTTAAATGTTCGATGCCACGCCCACCGCCCCCGCAAATCGGTAATTTACGATTATTAAGCAAAGTATTAAACTTAGAAAGTTCTGCTTTGGTATGTATAATGCTAAATGCCATATGAACATATCCCCCAAATTACAATCCGATCGGACCAATAACACAGAAGTTATTCAAGTCAACGTTTTCAGTACAAATGTACGAGCAGCAGCCGGCGCGCTGCTTTCAGTAGTTGACGCCGACGTCGACGTCACTCTTAACGTGCGTCGCTGTGTGAGTGTGAGCGAGAAAGCTATATGTAGTAGAAGTATTTGTGCAAAATTTCTGTTTTAAATTATGAGTGTGGTTACACGTTTGTAACGGATTTTAAAAATTGGGAGAAGGGTATCTTACTGTCGAGCGCTCGACTGTAGCCATATCCACTTGTTTTTTTTACATACATGCCTGTCAAAAGCAGCTTTTTTATGCTCCCAAAAGTTGGTAGCACTGAACGAAATTGATAATAGCAATTGTTGGCGTTATCGATTATTTTAAAAACTTTAAAAAACTGGAAACGGTTTTAAATTAAAACAAGAGTTTCGTTTAGTAATTCGATAAAATTAATAATAGTTTTTATGGAAAAATTTAAAATTAGATTCTTGTGTTTTTTTCCAACAGAGTTGAAAAGAGAGAGAAAGATTAGTTAAGCTTAAGAGTTTACAATACCTAAGCTCACTTTTTCCCATGATGCTTTTTAGTTTTGCCTCACTGTGCATTGCTTAAAAAAAGCTTAAAGAGAAAAAAAAAACCCAAAAGCAGCAACAGGCGGCAGCTCCCAGTGAAGCGCACTGGGAGTCAGCTCTCGGCCAGGCCAAGGCAACAGCAAAGGCGAAGGCGATGGCGATGGCGATGGCAAAGATGAAGGTGTGCGGCAGAGGCGGAGGTGGGGCAAGGCTAAGCTAAGCGAAAACCATCACAAATCGCATACAATTCCAGATGAAATTGTGAATTATTAATGCAGGCGGCAAACTATTTGACTGAGTAGACAAACCCACGAGCTGTTGCCCAGCCCAGCCCTGCACCCCTGCTCCAGCCCCTTCCCTGCTGCTGCACCCAGCTGTGCTACGTGAGCCCTCGCTCTCTTCCTCCTTTACTCTCCCTCTCTCTTTCTCTCTTGCTCCACCTCTGCGCTGTCCACCATTGAAAATTGAGTTACACGCGTGGCCTCCAGTCGTCTCAGCGTATATGTGTGTGTGTGCCTAAGTGTGGCAACTTGTATCTGGCAGATACTTTTACAGGTATTTTGTATCTGACGCTTGTACGTGCAGCACGGGCTTACATTTTGCAGATTAAAACTATACACGGCACACACACACACATATGCCAGACACACACATGGCACACACACACACACCTCAAGCCAATTCGATTTAAATGTCTGGCATTTCCACTTTGCTTTTCCTGTCCATATTTTCCAGATGGGATTGTGCCGCCTGTAGTTATTGTTGTTGTTGTTGGGGAAGTTGTTGCTGTTGTTGTTGTTGCTTTTTATGGTGTGTTAAACGAGGCAGCAGAGTTCAGGAGTCAAAAGCTAAAACTCCGCAATGAAGACATGCCCCATCGAGGCCGTGCCACAAATAAAAACTAAGCCGCCATTCCCCATATGCCTGTCTCTCTGTCTCTCTGCATGTGTGTATCTCTGCATGTGTGTGTGTGTGTGTTTGTGTGTATCTGTGTGCCTGGCCACAAAATGACAGCGCCAATGCAATGGCAACAATTGCAATTTGTTCGCGCCTGCCCCGAGGGGGAAAAAAAGGCAAGCGAGGAGGCAAGTCCAACTGGCTGCCTTGCAGGGCCTGCAGTGGGATACAGTGGGATACAGTGGAATACAGTGGGACGCATTTGGCTTACTTTACTTTCAATTTTTGCCCCTCTCTCTCTCTCCCTCTCTCTCTTTTGCTGCACTTCGCGCTTCATTAAAAGGCGGGCGGATGCAACAACAGCAGCAGCCCCTACCGCACCTCGTCCCGCCTTCGATGCTAGCAAATTTGCAGCTCGGCAACGAAACGAAGCGATGCGAACAAAAAAGTCGAAATTAAAAGATTTTTTAAGACACCTTTTGCAGCAAGTTTAAGAAACTTGTTCCCAACACCGACTCTACCCCCTCCCCTACCTCCCCGCACACAGCATCTAACTTTGCCATCAACAGAGCAACCTCTTCAGCCTCAGCTTCAACCACAGCCTCAGCACCAGCCCCAGCTTCATCCTCATCATCGGCAGCAGCAGCAGCAGTCGCTGTTTTTGTTATTTCACCAAGTTCGGCTGTTCGCAGTTTGCTGTTTCTCTTTTATTTTCTCTTCTTTTTCGGTTACTTTTTTTCTGGTTTGCCGCCATGTTGAATACTTTTTTTTTTTTTAAAAGAGTTTTCAACTCCAAGCATCAAGTTAATTTTGCGATTGCGCCCCCAAACAATTCATACACTGTCGCGGAATTCTGCTGTGTGTGTGGGCATATAGCGTAGAAACCGGTAGAGAGTCTGCGTAGACGATTCTACACCCTGAAATTAGCATATTAAATGCTTGACAACAAGTTTTCAATTTGAATATAATAACAAATTTTAACCGTATTCAATGCGTAGCTAAAACTAATCAATTCCCCTCACCCGATACTAATCTAATCTGCAAAGTGGCAACGCCTTGCTTTGTAGATTGTCGTGTAGAGGAAAACGCACCTCTGGCACAGGGTGCGTCATCAGCAGAGTGGCGCAGTGGAAGCGTGCTGGGCCCATAACCCAGAGGTCCGAGGATCGAAACCTTGCTCTGCTAATTTGTATGGGATTATTGGATTGTCCTTTTTTTTATTTTTTTTAAATCAATAATCTATTTTTTATTTTTTCGGAATACTCTTTTAAGTTTAAAACTTTAAAACTCCCAAATGCAAGTAAATTCAGCTAGGTATAAAAAAATTTAATTTTTTAAATTTGGAACTTAATATATTGTTAATAACTTAAGTTTCCAAAATTAAAAAAATAAGTATTTTTATAAGAAATAAATATATTTAAATTAAAAAAAAAAATATTTGCAAATATTTCCTTTGTGCATAGAAAATGCATTCATTCAAGATACATATATACATATGTTATCTGAAGAGCGATATCTCTTCTATTTTTTTGAAATACATAATAAGTTTTTTAAAAATATATTTACATACTTTAAAATTAAAAGAACACCATACACTTCTGTAGTTATTGAAGTATAACCCGTTTTATTCTTCCGTCTATCGTATAGAGAAGGTCGTGCAAAGCAAGTGCTGATTTGCAGGTATTATTTAAATTCATTTCCTTTGATACCTATTCCCCCTTTCCCACCACAGTAAAGCCGTCATAATTGCCACGACGGCGATTGGCCAATCTTAACTGTATCGTAAATTGGGTTTCATTAAATTCCCATTCACATTCCACGCTGTCCACACCAGACTCGGCCATACGACAGTGTCGAGATTGAGTGCGGTTATTTATTGTTGGGCTAGGCCAAGTTTAATTGGGCGACATTAGTCGTATCTCTGCGGGATTTTAATATATATTACGCAATATATTCTCATTGGCAAGCGAGATAATTGCATATAAATGCATCATCAGAATCATATTAGAGCGGGCAAATTGAGTCGATTGATGGATCGCAAGCGGGGGCAGCTTGAGGTGTATCTGAGAGATACATATACACACATAATTGAAGCTAACGCCATCAGGGCTGCCTCTCTGCCTTTTCTCGGGGACTGTAGACAGTAGCTGCATTAATAAAGAATTCATCACAATTACAAGCATTGCCACAGGATGCAATTTACAAAGAAAATTATTAATGGAAATTCAATGAATTCTTTTTAAAATTCACTGTGTCGTGCCATTGATTGATTACACGCTGTCCGGCCAGGTTTCTTTTTTTTTCCAACTGGAGTCGCTTCTTTATTTTCTTTACTTATTTTTTGTCCTGCTCAGCTGCAGCGCCAGTCAAAGACCCCGGCAGTTAATCATGGAGATGGCGAAAATAAGTCCAGAAGCCCCAGACGCAGGCGGCGTTCATTCAACTGCAGACGACAGGACACTCATTAAAAATGGGTGCACCGCTTGGTACTGGGCACAGGTACCCAGCCCCGGCTCCGGCTCCGGCCCCCTCCCCGTTCCCGGCCAGACGAGACTGTTTACCCGCTCTTTACATGGCCAGACAAAATCGCAAGCGCAACGGGTTAGCGAAGGGGAAGACTGGCAGGGAGAGGGGTGGGGGGAGGGAGGGGGTTCTGAAGAACCGAAGAACGGGTTTTACTGGCGCGTCTGCTAATTTATGTGCGCATGCGCAACGCTCTTGCTCCCTACTCGGGAGCCCCATAATTAACTGAGGTAGTCATTTTGAATTCAAACATGTACACACACACAGATACTCACACACACACATGCACAAGGAGTGAGAGCGGGACAGCATCAGCGACAAGAGAAACAATCAGCGAACGCGCTTCTGAGAGAGAGGTCCTCTCCTTAAATCAAAGATAAACGATAATTATCTGCGCGAAAATGCGCGCATAAATAATTTGCAAGAAGCCACATTAAAATTGTATCTAAAAGATACGCATCGCTTGATAAGCACAGTACACATCAAGCTCTTTCTCTCTCTCTCTCTCTCTCTGGGATCAGAGCATGTCAAGACAGTCCCCCCTGGTTCTCCTCCCAAGGGGTTAAGCAGTTTGTTTCGGGCTCCTTCAGCTCTGGGTTCGGTCTCGGTCTCTTTGGGATCTCAAGAGTTACGAATAACTTCGGATACAAGAGTTAAAACAAACTTACTCTGGTTCGCAGTGGCGCAGCGACGCGCCATTAAAAATTAAAAGCTCATTAATTAAGCAGATAATTCATTTATTATATTTTCAACACAATGCCAAACAGGAGAAGCATCCACGATGCGCCATAATTTGTTACCTCGCTCATTATGCGACCTGGGAACGGGATTGGGATTGGGAATGGGATTGGGAATGGGCTCGGCCTGTACAGGATGTTCTGGCAACTGTTTCGAATCGAAAACAATTATTGCTTTTTCCTTTCTCTGGGGTGGTTTCTTGCTCTCTCTAAGCAGTTCACCCCTTGCCTTAAGGGGGTGTGACACGTGTCGCCTTCTCTCTCACTCTCTCTCTCTCTCTCTTTCGGGGGGTCTGTCGCCTTTTTAATCCCCCAAAAAGCACTTAACTTTCCAACCTGTTGACGGCGCTCCAAGGGAATTTGGTTTTAATTGTTTGTTATTTCGGATTCAATCAGACAGTTCTAGAGTTCTGTGTGGATTGCTAATTGGAGTTATTACATCGTTAATTATATATACATTTTAATCTATTGAGTTTTCTAGTTCTAGAACTTGATTGTATAAATGTTAATTGTATTTAATTCTACAGCAAGTTTTTGAGTTTACGCCAAGTATTTTAAACATTCGCATAGTTCTCTGAGACTGTTACGGATAGAGCCATCAAATTTATAGGAATACACTTGAGGTTTTAAAGATATTTGTAGAATTCAGTCACGCCTTCTTTTGATAACCCAAATTGTTATAAATCGTATTGCAAACTTCAGTTTTAAGGCAGATTCTTTGATTATTGATTATATTATATTTTTATAATATTTATTATTTATTTATTTAAAGTAAGTGCTTTAAAAATCCCTAGGTTTTACAGTAAAAAATTGACTTCCTTTATTATAGAAAGTCTCTTTTCAGTTTTCTCTTAGTTTTTAAAAATTTCCTGACCCATTTTTATCAAACTTTAATTTGACCCAAAATTATAATTCTCTTCTGGAGCACAGCAAGAGGCAAAAAAGGTCCTGCCTTGTGATATTATGAACCGGAAACCATATGCTGCCAATTGGCTGAGGTCTCTCTCCCTTTCTCTCTCTCCCTTTCTCTCTTTCGCTCTCTTGCTCTGCCTGCCTCACTTGAGGGTTCAGATCATTTAATTTGCTTTGGGGCATCAGCTGTTTGTGCCGGGCAAGCACATGATGTCATTTCAGTTGAATGGCTTTTGAAAAGCGAAAAGAGAGAGAGAGAGAGACAGAGAGAGAGAGAGAGAGAGGGAGAGGGAGAGAAGTGGGGAAAAAAATGAAAACAACCGCCATGCAAAAGCCAAGCAACTATTGTTGATGTTGTTGCTGACGAAACAGAGTGTGTTCGTGTTGACAACGAACACGGAATATAAATTGAGAAATGCTTTAAAGCGAAATAATCAATTTACTTCTTGACATAATTTCCATTTTTCACGAGAGACCAAAAGCAGCCACGCGAGTGCCAGAAAATGCCAAAAGAGACGCAGCACGCACAATTCGCACTGAGCATAATAGGAAAACATGGCCAAAAGAACAATCCACAAACAACTGCCTTTTTTTTTTGGGCCAAGTAGGCAAATGTGAGGGGGGGGGGGGAAGTACCCACAATTGCCACCGTTTGGAAAAGTATTTTCTATATTCGTGTGCAGCAGCGTCTCTCTTTATTTGAGTCGTGATTAATGATTGGACGCACTTGAGGCTACAGATACAGATACAGTTGCAGGCACAGCTACAGCTACAGATACTTTTGAAAGATACAATTACAGATGCTCGGGGCTGTCACTGTCGCCTGACAATTGAAGTGGTAACTACGATTTAATAGCACTTTAATGGTCTGTGAACAACACGTGATAAGCCCAAACACCTGTTGTGGCACTCCTCTCTCTCTCTTCCTCTCGCTGTCTGTCTGTCTCACTCCCACTTCATATATCATGCTCGCTCTATCTATTTGTATAGCTCGTGCTGCAACACTTTCATTATCACAGATGTCACATCATTTGTCGCATTGCACAAAACTGCCCGCTTCTCATTTATCACCAAAGGAATGCGAGACACACACACACACACTCGCACACTCACACACACACTCGCTATAATAGCGGGCATATTTGATTAATTCTCCTTTTCCGAAAGAAATTAACCCGCTGCACATGTCTCGACCCCAGCGGCCTCTTTGACTGGCGCGCCCCCCCCCCCTCCCCCCTCCTCGATCGCCGTCTCAAGATTTATCTCTTCCAGCTCAGTTCGAGCATGGCCAAGATGCCCCTCCCTGCCCGTCATACTGCTTCCAGTTCTCAGTTCCTTGGCGCTCTTCTTCTTGTTCTTATCGTTCGTCTGTCTCTGTCTCTGTCGCCGTCTCGCACGTCCCAAGTTGATTTATTTATGGAACTGCTCAAATCAAAAAAATATTTAAACATAGTTCTCAATTGTATTGTGCAAGGCCCTAAAATAGTTTTCTTTTTGTGTTTTATTTTGAAGTACGTTGGTTTTTAGAAAATTTCAATTATATTCGTAAAATAATTAAAAACTTATTAAATATCTGCAATATGCTTAAAGAAACAAAAAAGAAAATTTATTTTTTATATGTTTCCTTAGAAAAGTATTAAAAATAGGTATAATTTTATTTTGAAATTAATTTAGCATATAGGAGGCCTAAATTTTAAAATATAAATGGCCTAATTTCGGTATATACTATTAAGGTTTTTCCAAAAGAAAAAATGGCATATTCAAACGATTTATTTATAATATAGTTTAGTACGATTTAATTGAAATTTTGACCAAATTTTTATTATATGCAACAAAATGAAAATGAATATCTACCTAAATTTCTATATCTTAGATTCGAAGACAGTTCTACATAAATAAATCGATTTATTTACAGCCTGCAACTTTAAGAAATAAAACTATAAGCTTAGGATAAAAGAGAAAATCTTTCTATGTGGCAGACAAACTGACCTATCATAGTCTTAAATAATTGTGGGTCACATAAAGTGTTAGTCTGTTGATAAATATTATGAAATATTTCCGCAGTGTGTGCTACCCCTTGTCAGACCTCTCTCTCTTTCTCTCTATCTCTCTCTTTCTCTCTCTCTCTCACTCTCTTCTCCGATGATAGATGATTATTTGACGGCATTTTGACACTGATAATGGATTTTGGTAAACGACTCATTAGCTGAGCACACACTAAGTAGCTGACCAGTGGTCGCATGCCTCATGCCACATGCCTCATGCCACATGCCGCATGCCGCATGCCTCGTGTTGCCTGTGATCTTGCGCAATCGGAAGTGCGTTGATTTATGAAGTTTTAGTTGCGATCTCGAGCGCAAATTGCCCCTCTCTCTCTCTCTCTCTCTCTTGTCTCTTGCTTTTTCGGGCTACAACTACAGCTGGGTAGGAGAAGAGTGCAGGGGGAGGGAGCTGCAACAAGTACGCGCCGTAGCTTGTTGCTGGCCCGATAAGATCTGCGTTCCTCTTGTTCCACAACGAACTATGATGCCCCACTGTGGCCGCACACGTTGCTCGACTGATTACGTTGACGATGTTGGCCAGTTCCCCCTCCCCCCTCCCTCTCCTCTCACTCCTCTTTCTACCTTATTTTATTTTATTATTATTTTCATTATTCCTGCCTACCCAGTCCAGGTCTGAGGCTGGGCCCCTGTTGACAAATGACTACTACAAGTGTTTTTGACACGCCGCAAGCGTTTTTATTTTATTCATTTCTATTTGCGCCCCAAGGAGAAGGTTCAGACAGAGAGAGAGGGAGAGGGAGTGAGAGAGGCAGCAAACAATTAAACTTTGAACCGGACCTGGGGCAAGGGTTTCGAGCTTAGCTCTGGGGCAACCTGCATCGTATGCTAATCTCGCGTCAATCACAACATGATCGCTTGCTCATCCAGCGCCCTTTTGCGGGGTATGCAAAGTGCAGTCAGGTACGAACACAATGGCTGAATTTGAATTGCAGAACCGAACGCAGAGAGGAACCCCGAGAGGAACCTCTTGTGGCACTTAATAAATTCTGTTGCACATTTTTGCATGCACCAAATTTCAAATTTCAACTGATATGTTAAGCGGCTGTCAGCGTGTTCGACTTGACGTCATTCTGCATGAAAATGAAATGCAAAAGATCAAAACAAAAGGCCAAAAACACACATCGGAATCCCCCGATCTGCCCCTCTCCCCGCCCGACAGCCAGCCATGCCAGAAGTATTTAAAATATAAACATGAAAATGTTGCTCTGCCTCTCTCTCTCTCTCTCTGTCTGTCTCTGTCTCTCTGTAGATATGCAGAATCCAATACGTCTATATAGTATTTCACAGACAGACAGCGAAATGGGCACAAAGCTGTAAAACGCTTCGAATGTTCGCTCATTGGCGCTGTCAAGAGGCGACATGAGGTTCTCCATGCCCCATGCCCCTCGTGCCCCCATAACGATAAGTGATATGACAGGGCAGGTGCTGCCTGGCTGCCTGGGTGCCCCAGCCTCAGCCTCAGCATCAGCCTCAGCCCTGTCAACTTATGGGGCTTTGCGCCTGGCCATGACGACAAGCGACAACGATGCGCCACTTATGTAGTTATACAGTTAGTGCCAGTTCCCACTCGCAGTCCCAGTCCCTTTCCCAATAACACGACCAACCATACCCCATCCCTATACCATACCCCATCCCATTTCTGGTGCCTCTCCCCGTGACACTTGCTCGAGTTGCAGTGGCAAACTGATCAATTTGCTTTCAGTTCTGATTTCTTGATCTTTAGCTGGAAACTATATCTGATTCATCGCTGGAATATAGCCATATATCTAATATGGTTAGCCGCTTTTTATAGCAATCATTTTATATCTCTTTAGCTGGAAAATGCATCCGTAGATACATGTATCTTATTCGTTTGCAGTGGCAAACTGATCAATTTGTTTTTAGTTCTGATTTCTTGATCTTTAGCTGGAAACTATATCTGATTCATCGCTGGTATATAGCTATATATCTAATATGGTTAGCCACTTTTTATAGCAATCATTTTATATCTCTTAAGCTGGAAAATGTATCTGTAGATACATGTATCTTTTTCGCATTCCAATGGGTTGCAGTGACAAACTGATCAATTTGCTTTTAGTTCTGATCTCTTGATCTTTAGCGGGAAACTATATCTGATTCATCGCTGGAATAGAGCTATATATCTAATATGGTTAGCCGCTTTTTATAGCAATCATTTTATAATTCTTAAGCTGGAAAATGTATCTGTAGATACATGTATCTTTTTCGTTTGTAGTGGCAATCTGATCAATTTGCTTTTAGTTCTGATCTCTTGATCTTTAGCTGGAAACTATATCTGATTCATCACAGGAATAGAGCTATATATCTAATATGGTTAGCCGCTTTTTATAGCAATCATTTTATAATTCTTAAGCTGGAAAATGTATCTGTAGATACATGTATCTTTTTCGTTTGTAGTGGCAATCTGATCAATTTGCTTTCAGTTCTGATTTCTTGATCTTTAGCTGGAAACTATATCTGATTCGTCGCTGGTATATAGCTATATATCTAATATGGTTAGCTGCTTTTTCTGGCAATCATTTTATATCTTTTTAGCTGCAAAATGTATCTATAGATACATGTATCTTTTTATAGCGCTGCATTCGAACTTCATATTCCATAACGCACATGCTAATTGTGCTCAGTGTATTTTCTTGTTGAAATATTGTGAAATGATTTCCCGCTAAGTCCCCTGTGCTGTCGGTCCTGGGCCAGCCAATTCCCAGATACGCACACGCAGTGTATCTCACAGATACTTCTCTCGCTTGATTCTTGCTGCCGGCTGCTGCGGCATGTGTAAACAAATTGCAACATCATATGACATCGCTGCGTTTGACAATTGTAAATTGTGGTCGACGGCGGCGTTGCAAGTGCTATGTTGCCCCAGGGTATCTGCCCTGTCTGCCCTACCCCCCCTCTCTCTCATAGAAAGTGCAAGAAAAGAACTTAAAGTGTGCGCGCTCGCCTTTCGTATTGATTCGCACACACAGCGTGCGGCGGGGGGAGGGGCAAGGTCAGCGAAATATTAACAATACATAAGTGCAACCTGAAGTGCAGACCGTGTGGCATGCGGCATGTGGCACGACAGCAGACGTCTGCAAAGTTTGCAATGTTTAGATTGAACCTGAATGCGCTCTAATGGCCAACGAGAGAGATTGCTACCTCAATGCGATGTGATGGCTCAGATAAGCTGACTGACAACTGTCCGAAATGGGTCACTCCACTGCAACTATTCTCCCTCTCTCTCTCTCTCTCTCTCTCTCTCTCTCTCTCTCTGTCTCCACGTGAGTGATGAAGCTGATATCGTTGTCTGGTTTCAGTCTGCTCGCTCTGCGCGTGGTCATTTGTCTTGGACCCTTTCAGGATGCGCCGCGACACCCGCGAAAGTGCTTCTCACGTGTGTGTGTGCGAGTGTGTGTGGGTGTGTGTGAGTGTGTGTAATTTGGCAAGCTTCGACTACGGCCACGACATTTGCCACACTCAAATTCACTTTAATTAAACGAGCGGTAATTAATTTCAACTTTAATCAGAAATTCCATTTAGATTTCCCACTGATTGATGTGGCCCGACATCTTCCGCCAAGCTCTGAAAAAACAACCAGACAAAACTAACAAAAACCCCAACAAACTTTTGTGTCGCACATCCTCTCAGAGACCGCAACCTTCAAGCGTTTTAAAGGAAAAGAGAGAGAGGAAGGAAACTGTTTAATAGAAACAAAAAAATAAACAAAAATAGATAGACAAGCTTTAAGTTAATTCTTAAATATTAAAGCAATTTTACTTTAGCTTAAGTCGGTCCGATTGGTTTGAAATTTGAAAGATAACTGCATACAGTCTACTTCTTTATATATGTAGAAGCAGAAAGTTAAAACTTTGAGATATTTGTATTGTAATCGTAATAATAGATTTTTAGAGGCAAATTAAAATGTTAAATATAATTTAGAAGGGTATGATTTACAGGAAATTTGCAATCTAAACAGTAAAATAAATATATATGTTTAATAAAACCTTCAGTTACCACATTCCATGATCAAAGAGTATTAGTAGCTTAAAGTATAATAAAAACGTTCTTTAAGTATTCGAAAATATATCTTTCATATGCTGAGGAGTTACGAAAAAAAAAAAAAAAACTACGCCAATTATAAGCGAAACTTTGTTCTCTTTGAACTGCTGGCGGAATCTTCAGAGGCAGCTGCAGCTGGGGCCGAGGCAGAGGAAGGGGCAGGGGAAATGCCGCGGCAACTTTGTAGAGCCAATTGCCGCTTAGCAATGGGCCATGACCCATATAAGCTCAGTGATGCGCTGCAGGGGAAGAGACGAGGGGAGGGGGGAGATCTGCGCCCAAACTGAAAGAACATTTGTCGGTTTTCCCAAAAGTGTCGACAGCGGCGTCCTCAGTTCCATCCCGTCCCGTCTATCACATTGACTGACTGCCACACATTTCTACAGTGTGTCTGTGTGTGTGTGTGTGTGAGTATCTGTGTGTGTGTTTCTGGCATTGTCTCAAACTCTTTGCAGCTGAAAACCGGGCGGGCCAATTGACTTGGCCATAATAACACGCCACGGTAAATGGCTTTTAAAAGTCTACTTTGCCACAGCCCGCCCCCTCATTAGGAACGACGCGTTCCGAACGCCCTCGCTCAATTCCAAAGAGATGACAAAAGTCACTGTAGGAAGGAGGGGGGAGGGAAGAGGTAGCACAAAAAAAAGGGGAATAGGAAATTGTCATTATCTTGCAAGAGTTGTGGGAGGCAGCAGAAAGAGAGAGAGAGAGAGGGAGAGAACGAGCGACAGCTGTCTAGAGTGATACTTCAGCTAGTATCCGTGATTGCCCTTCACTCCTCCCTCTCCCCCACCGCCCCTTCTATCCTTGTTGTTTTCGACTAACAACAATAATATCTTTTTTTTTTGGGTAGAAGCAAATTGCCGCTTGACACGTCATATTTATGAAATGCGCAACGTTGCAGAAAATCACAAAATAAACAAGGAAATTGGCCTTCTGGCCAGATGGGAAATTAAACTAACGATACACCTAGGGCACTTCAGACCCGAAACGCCTGTATGAGGAACTACAGACATATACACAGCAGGCTAAGAAATTTACACTAATATTTTGATACTTTGAAATCTCGTTGTATTTAATCAATCTTTTGATATACTGACTTAGGCAGGCATATTAGTAGGATGATATTGAAGGGCCAGGATACTTCAATAACTAGCATATCATTATTTTGATACCTTAGAAAAGATTCTTAACATTGAACTATATGCTCATAGTTATCTAAGATAGATTGATAGATTAGATTGTTGAAAATCTTGAAGATAATTTATCAATCTTTTGATATCCTAACTCTTAAGTTGCTTGCTTACAATCAAGATATAACTAAGAGATACCTTAGGCACTTCAGCTTGGAAACATCTTAAAATCGAACTACAGATATAGATATAGTTTGATATAGTTAGATAATTTGAAATCTGCAAGATACCTTATAATTATATTGGTATCCTAACTTTAACAAGCAAGGTAAAACTAGTTGAGACCTTAGGAACTTCATCCTAGAAATACCTTAAAATTGAACTACAGATATGTATATTTATAAGAAATATATAAGATACTTAGATAGTTGAAAATCTTCGAGATACTTTATAAATCTTTTAATAACCCAACTTAAGCAAGCAAGATACAACTCAAAGAACCTTAGACATTTTAGCATAAAAACACCTTAAAATTTAACTTCAGATATATTTATATATATTTCTAGATATAAGATATGCACTTAGATAGTTAGAAATCTTTTAGTATCCTAACTTTAATACACAAGGTAAAACTAACAGAGACCTTAGGCACTTCAGCCTAGAAACACCTTAAAATTGAACTACAATATAGATATAAGAAATAAGATACTTAGATAGTTGGAAATTTCCAAGATATTTTTCTTACCATTCGATATCCTCGACTCTTGCAGGTACTGTCAATGCCAACGGCGAGACGAAACGACAACGGACCTCATACACCCGCTATCAGACACTGGAACTGGAGAAGGAATTCCACTTCAATCGATACCTGACACGCCGGCGACGCATCGAGATCGCGCACGCGCTTTGTTTGACGGAGCGTCAGATCAAGATCTGGTTCCAGAATCGCCGCATGAAGTGGAAGAAGGAGCACAAGATGGCCTCGATGAACATTGTGCCGTACCACATGGGCCCCTATGGCCACCCTTACCACCAGTTCGATATCCATCCGTCACAGTTCGCGCATCTGAGCGCATAGGACGCGTGGCACTTTTCGGGTACTGGTTAGAGACTCAATCAGTTGTATCAGGAACCATATCAGGCGGCGGCAGCGGCCAGTGTGGCCGGCGGCTATCAGTCACAGGGCTCACAGGATGCCAGCACGGCGGCATCGGTGCTGGGCAGCGGTAGCGGCGGCAGCGGCGGCGGTGCTGGAGCAGCCAGCAATGTCACCGCCGGCAATGGGCCCCAATCTCTGTTCAGTTCCGTTGCGGCGGTGGCCAATGTGGCCGGCAATGCCAATGCCGAATGCATTAAGTATCCGCAAGAGTTCTGATCTCAGGCTTACGCCAGGCAGCAGCAGGAGCAGGAGCAGCCCGCTCCCGATCAACATCCTGAGCCGGAGCCAAAGCTGGAGCTGGAGCTAGGACTGCAGCTGGAGCTGGAGTACAAAGCGGATATTGTGGGCTGTAATTTGTTCTGCTGCTGAGCCCTGTTGCCGTTGCCCTTGCCGTTGCCGATGCCACTGCCTTGCTCCGTTTCCGCATCCGCATCCGCATCCGCCGCCGCCATCGATCAACCAACATCAAAGATGATGTTTCTTGTTTGCAACTGATTCGTGTTAAGCTGAGAAACGAGTCGCAGCTGGAGCTCGGCTCGTTTGGGTTTATGATACTGGAGGTGGAACAGTTAAGAGTCGAAACTTCCCAGAACCATCCTGCACACTCACACACACACACATACGCCCCTACACACACACATCCCACACACACGAGAACAGGGACATGGAAAGACGAACTTCAGCCCAACCGAAGTATTTTTCAGCCGTTGGACATCCAGTATGATAAACCTCTTTCTCTAAGCAGTATTCGAAAAGCTATTAGATATAAGGCTAGCATAATTCTAGACCTAAGTCGCACCACAAACGAATGCTAAAATCGTAATCGTAATATTTGCAATAATTTCAAAGTGATTTCTACCTAAAATTAGTTCTTGTTTTACGCCTAATTCTAAAGCATCCTCTGAAATGTGTACTTAAAGGCGTCGACCCATCGCATATATCTGTGGAATCTCTGTATAACTATTCTCATAAGGCTTTGTTTAGTTTGTAAATAGGAGAGCGTCCCCCCACTCGGCTGGCGCGTCATTATGTTTGTGTTTCTCATTTCAAATATTATTATCGTATCATAATGGAATTGTTTTCTCACGATAACGATACATTTTTAATGTTCGGTTTTGTTTCGGTTTGTGTTGTTGAAAAGTGCTTTAGCAGCTTTACCTAAATAGTACTAACTACCTAATATAAACTCGTTTTATTTGCACCCATTTGAGAACAAATTCGGAAGACAAACAGGGAACTTGGCAAAGCGATCGAACTGTTTCGTATTTGCGAGTTTGCGAGTTTTAGCCTAATTTCTCTATAGCGAAAGTGGAGCGATTGATAGGATATATCCCGGCTATCACTCTCCAACACTCACAGAATGTTATTGTTTCGAAACTTTCGAATCGAATTAAAATACGAAAGCATAACAAAAATGGAAAAGAATGCATTCTATACAATAATGTCTTGCAGCGTAATTGCGCATTCGAACCGAGAATCGATAGTCGATAGTCGATAAATAACAATCGATGCTCGAGCATCGAAAGTGTCCAATAACGCGCGAATTGTTAAACTCTAAATAAAGCGAAGGAAGATTAATCGTAAACGTAATGTAATTATTTATGCTGTACTTTTCGCTAAGCTAAGGTTAGTGCATTCTAGAATCTATCGGTAGTCTATGTGAACTAGATCGTAAGCCTAAATTATATGTATCGAATTAGCAAGACAAATTTTAGTGAAAGATAATTTAAAGCAGATAATTCATTTGTAATATTGAATACTGACAAGAACAGCGCACCGAAAACGAAATATACACTAAAAGAAAACTCAAGCCACAAATTCTTAGCACAAATTGATTGTTTATTTCATTTCTGTTTATATTTTGGTTTTTTTTTTCCAAATTCAAATTGATTTCCCCATTTAAAACGCAATAAAGAGTTTGGAGTTTCGGGTTCGAGGCATACAATGTGCGCAAAAAGTTTTTAACTGCATTCCATGTAAAGAACAAATTACGTAACTTACTTTTAATGAAATTCGTATCAATGTAATGATATGGGTTCAGCTGTACGCAATTTTTATGAAATGAATCGAATCTTTCAGCTATTCAACCGCAATCCATACAAATATAAATAAATCAAAACAAACAAAAACTATGTAAACTTGTATGAATATGGCATAAAAATAAAACTATTTTAAAATGTAAACCTTGAACATATTGTCTCTTTCTTTTTCCTATATTTTTTATTTACCCTGTATTTCATGGACACCAGAAAAGTGATCCTGTTTCTCACGGTGCTTTCAGCTCCGTTCCAAAGCGAAGGAACAACACATGCCCGGGTAGCTCAGTCGGTAGAGCATTGGACTTTTAATCCAAGGGTCCAGGGTTCAAGTCCCTGCTCGGGCGATAATTTTTTTTTTTATATTCCACATTTTGTTCTAATATTTAATAACGCCGTTTCTTTTTTAAAATTTTTTTTATATAAAGAAGAGAAACAAAACGAAAATTAAGAAGGAATGCATTTAAAAAGCAGCTCAACGTTACGCATATCCGCACTGCTTTGTTTCAATAACATGCACTGCATTGTCTACTGAAAATTATATAGTTTTCTGCGCAAGCAGTTTAGCAGCTTCTTACAATAGCAAGCAGTTGTCGTTTAAGCCAGATTAAATAATGAATGTTTAATTTCCAGCAACAGTTTTCTTAATTCCTTTTTTAGCAATGAAGCAAACAGGACTAATGAATTTAAAAACATCCCAACAATTTAATGCACATCTGCAAGCAGTATTTATTTCAATAGTACAAACTGGTTCGTGCAAGCAGTGCACACATGGTGGCTATCAAGCAGTTCGACATTGAAGTCAAGCAGTTTCTCGCAGAAATTGATAAGGCAGTTCAAACAATGCCGATATAGCAGGGCTTACGTAGCATGTAGTGAACATGTCGAAACATGTTTGTCGACTGGAAGGTTGGCAGCTTCTGTAATCACGCTTCTGTGAGGTCTGATTGTGGGATGGCCTGAGGCTGGGGATCACTGTGTAGTGGACCAGCCATGTTGACGGAACGTCCGCACTAAGCTTGCCATCAATATGGGTGCCGAGGAGGAGTCCTCGGCATTCAGGTTGGCTAAGGAGGGATGAACCGGGCCAGGGGTGAAAACCAGCAGCCAAGAGTTCCCGTGGTAGGCAGTAGTGGGATAGCGTACCGGAGTGGACTGCCATTATCAGCCTTGCCAATTGTTGGACCACAATCTTTTTGCAACACAAAATATTTTTATTTTAATATTTTTTTTAATTTTGTTTATGTATTCTCTATATGTTTTTTGTCTATTCGTTCAAAATCGGCACTGTGCCTCCCTTTTTGACGAAGTGTTCCATACTAGAGGCTCTAAATAGGCACTCAAATTGAGTAAAAAGGTAAAACTTTTTAAACACATTAAATGCAATATTTTTATACCCTTCGACCATTGAAAATGGTCAAAAAAGGGTATACCAACTTTGTGCAATGTATGTAACAGGCATAAGGAGGCGTGGCAGACCCCATAAAGTATATATATTCTTGCTCAGGATCACTAGCCGAGTCGATTGAGACATGTCCGTCTGTCTGTACGTCTGTCCGTCTATCCGTCTGTATGAGACAACAGATCTCAGCTATTAAAAAAGCTAGAGACACCAATTTTGGTATGGAAGTTCCTAAATATAATAGGCAGATAAAGTTTATTTCAAATGTTTGATGCCACGCCCACCGCCCCCGCAAATCGGTAATTTACGATTATTAAGCAAAGTATTTAACTTGCTGTTTTGGTATGAATAAAACTGAATGCAATATGAACATATAGTATCCTCTAAATAACAATCCGATCGGATTAATATCACAGAAGTTATTCAAGTTCACATCTTGCGTACAAATGTACGAGCAGCAGCCTGCGCGCAGCTACGAGTAGTTGACGTCGACGTCGCCTTTGTGTCCAGTCGCGTTACTCCTTACGCGCGTCGCTGTGTGAGTGCGAGCGAGTAAGCTATATGTAGAGAAGTGTTTGTGCAGAATTTCTATTTAAAATTATCAGTTTAGTTACACGTTCGTTTGTATCTTAATGTCGAGCGCGCTTGACTGTTGCCTTACCGACTTGTTTTCTCTTTATACAAATACAACGTATCATAATCGGAATTGCCACTGTTAGTGTTTCCTTTCATTCAATATAAATAAATCAAATTTGCAAATGTTATTTTAGAAATGAAATGTTTTTGGTGTCTTAAACTCACTTGATTTCTGCAAATTTGAATAAACAAGCCCATGGAAAACATTTAATGTACATATAGTAGTGATTCATTCTGATAGTGACTTTGCCGACCCGCTCTTTCTATGTTCCAAATTAGTTTTTCATTTACTTTTTTATTGCGTTCATATAAAGAAATACAAATTATCATTAATATGCCGTAACTTGTATAACTTTACAAGAGAACTGAAAACAAAGTTAACGATTTCCTAAAAGTATTAAAGCCAATAAATTGACAAGGAAGTTAAAGTGCACAGAATTCTTTTTTTATATTTATTATTTTATAAAGTCAACTTAGAAATAATTAAAAAGGACTGAGATTGTAAGATAATGCGAAACTTGCACATATTTCAATTCATGAAAAATAAAAATAAACAAGAAAGCAAGGCTACCTTCGGCTTGCCGAAGGTTTTATACCCTTGCAGTTATACTAAATATAAAATAAATTTGGATTGCTGCCGGTTTCCGTGGTATTAATTAAACAATTATAACAGTACATCGAATGACCAAATTCTGATATGGATGTGATAAGCCTGATAGCTATATCTTGAAAAATAAACAAAATTGACTGATATGTAACATGACAGCCTTACGATGTATCGGTCCGATCTTGCCCGTTCAGTTTTATTTAAAGAGGGCAGAGCCAAGTTTCATGAAGATAGCTCAATAACTGGGGGACTAATTTGCGTTGCAGACGGATTGACTGATTGTTCCTATAACAGCTATAGAATATAAACGTCTGAGATATTTAAATGGAAAAACTAAGGACGGGTTACTGTATAACATTAAAAAGTATTGATAATGTGCGGTATTTCCAAGAACAAAACAGGTTTGCATACAAAAACCCTAATTTCAGCCGATTGTTTCTATGGCAGCTATATGTTATAGTGGTCCGATTTTGATACAATTTTGACAGCACATTAGGAACGTAATAAGAATAAGATTTCCCAAATCTTGTTGCAATATCTTGAAAAACAACAAAAGTCAGGTCCGATCTGGCTCGTTCCGACTTATTTACAGTGCGCAGCAATAAGAAGCTTGTATGCCAAGTTTCATGAAGATAGCTCAAAAACTGAGAGACTAGTTTGCGTTGCAACAGACGGACGGACGGACGGACGGACGGACGGACGGACAGACGGACATCCATTTTTGGACTCCTCTGTTTATGCTGATTCAGAATATATATACTTTATAGGGTCGGAGATGTCTCCTAAGGTGCGTTGCAAACTTCTGGCAAAAATTAATATACCCTCTGCAAGGGTATAAATATATATTATTAAGAACATGATTTAATTTACTTTGGTTGTGGTTACGAATCATTATAAAGCCAGTGAAGTTCGGTTAATAATTTCCTTTGTTTGCATTATAGTATATTGTGTCATGAACCTCTCGATTTTCTCAGATTGTACAGAAGTTTCAAAGCATTCGGATCGATCTGAATAAAGAACAAAATTCATAAGGAATAAAACAATGTTTAACTACTGTCGATAATATTTCATGATGGACAAAGTGACTTGTGTTTTAATAGTGTTCAGCACTTTCACTGCTGCAGTAGTAGCAAATATAGTGGATTGTGACTTTTATGATACAGTGGATCTTACAGGCCTAGACGAAGAGAATGGATCATATGTATATAAAAATGTTAAGATTCCTGAAAACAAAACGGGAATATACAACTACACAACTGCGCTATTTAGCGGAAAGAAACCGGTGGAGGACCACCGCAGAGGCTGTCTCTGTCAGTTCAAAAAGTGCGTGCTTTTCTGCTGTGAACCAGCCCACAATCTGCCCAATGCCTATATGAATATCATAGATGAGAATAAGATTGTACTGCCTGTGGATGCTCTGAAGGAACACGTGATTCAGACTAAATTTAAAATATCCTGCGACCACATCTTTGAGGATGTAACAGATAACAGTTTTGCGATAAAAAAGGTTTGATTATTTACTTATTTATGTATGTAGTATGAACGTCTCCTCCAAATTACAATTCGATCGGTACGGATACGATGAGTAGTTAACGTCGACGTCGACATTGTGACGTGTCGCTTTACTTTTTGCGCGCGTGACTGTTTTATGGGGGTGAGAGCGAGTAAGCCATATATATATGTTTGAGTTTATAAGAGTGATTACATGTTTGTAACGGATTTTGGAAATTGGCGAAGGGTATCTTACGGTCGGGCGCGCTTGGCTGTAGTCCTACCGACTTGTTTAAAAAATTGTATTTATGTTTAAATTTACTTTAATTTTTAGGATGGAAAGTTGACTAGTGCCACACATAGGAAGGAGTACTCCAAAGAGGAATATTGTTTGGTGCCAGTAAAGATAAACGATACATATTATGAACTTCGTCACCCAAAAATCTTACAAGACACTCAAAAACAAGCGAAAAGTAAGATATTTACCTATAAGAAGTTCTAAAAAGTACTACATTTTTAAACGTCCTTGCAGAGAGTATATTAATTTTCAAAGATTTTTAAAATGCACCTTTTGAGAAATTTCTCATTTTATCAAAATAGTTATATCATAACATAGATGACATAGAGGAATGTTTTTGTATAAAACATGATATGCTATTGGAAATAATTCAACTTAAACTTAAAGCTATTTCATCAATATCGGAAAATTATATTATATTATGATTTAAAAAAAAATTTTGTATATATGGTATTCACTAATTACAGTCGCTAAAGCTCTGAAAATTCTCGATAGAGTATTTATATAAACATTGTGAAAGTATCTGCAATATACAGTGAGAGGCATAGCAAATCCAAAGTATTCTTATTCTTTATCAACAGCCAAGTCGATAAAGCCGATAATCTACATAATCTAAATCTCAGAGACTATTTAGGCTAGAACAAAGAAATTCTATAATGTGCAGTAGGATCAACAAAGTCAAAGTTCGCTTAAACAAAACAAAAGTAAGAAACGGAATGATATAAAATAATATATATTTGAAATTAAATACTGAGTTATAGATCTTCATATATCGAATAATAAATAGCTTATAAAAGTTATCAGATACAAAATTTTTTCATCATAAGCATCGGCACAATTAATTAATTGTTAATTGAACTTGAACTGAACAGAACCATTTAAAGATTAATCCCAACAACCTGAAGTAAAGCTTTTAATTCTCTACAATTTCAGTTACTCTTTCAAATGTACTCAAGAGCTCGTCAATATTCTGTATGATCGTGGCCATCTCTATATATTTATATCTTCCAAAGTTTCTCAATTTGGCAAACAAATGCACCCTTTGCTACTTCATCTGTTTGGTCATCAGTTTTACATTGACTAGGTATTCGCAAGGCTATCTAGATACATTTCCTGATGAAGTGTGCTATTTTATAGGTAATACGCAATTCATATACATATGTACATATATTTGAAATATACCATATGCATTGTGTTGCAGGCTACTGGGGCTATTATACAGTCATGACCATGTTCCTCTGGCTGGTTGTCATTAACTACAATATGTGGAGGGAAGTCAAAATCATGAGCGTAACAAAAGATCAGATATTAAACATTGCCAGTTCAAGCGGAATGTTCCGCAATTACAACATCTTTGTTTGGAGTGTTGCTGCGACGTTATGTGCGATCACGGGGACAGTCGAGTATCTAACCCTTAATAATAAGACAAATACTTGGCGGCCTGGAGTTAATATTTATTACTGTTGGATAAACAGTGAGTAGAACGATGTGGCTTAACTTATGTAGGCATCAACTAACGAAATGATCTTACTTTAGCTACAACTTGGTCGGCGATGATCTATTACTATGGACCTATTTCGGTTATGCTTATCATCAGCATAGTGCATTTTGTTAAGGCGGGAAAGATTTTATTAGCATTTGATAAGCAAAGAAAAGGAACATTTGATAATATAGATCATAACACAAATGTAGCAAACATTACTAAGTATTTTTGCTCGTTCGTACAATTATAGGAATAGTTCTTAATAAAATATTTGTGTATTCTTACAGTTTTGCCATGTTTTTCCGAATGATTGTGATATCTGGGATTTTATGGACTTTTGAAATAGTTTCATATATATTTCATACAGAAGAGGAAAGCATAATAAAGACAATATTTCAAAAAGAGAAGAACGACGAGAATTTTATCGATTTAATTGTTTGCTCTTCGGGTATTTTGATATTGTTTGTAACAATTTTTAAAGCGGATGTGATTGAGAAGATTCATAATAAGTAAGCATTAACGGAGTATATTTGCATATCTAAACAAAACCCATTATAATCTAATTTCTATATTTTTTTATGATTTAAGAATGGAAGCTCAGCGACGCCAAAAAAAAGCGGAATATGATATGCGGCATCATAAACAATAAACTAATATATATTTAATTATGTATAAATATATGTACTATATATTCAAACTAAAAGTCTACATATTTTTCTTTAATTTTCAATTTCTTGTTTTAAGTTTCACCCGGGAACTTAGTTCGTAATACCCGTTTTTTACCGTTCTCAATGGTCGAAGGGTATAAAAATGTTTTTGAATGGATATATGACGCAGGTGCAGAATTTCCTTACTACCGATGTGGCAAGTGGACACTAATGTGTTATAAGGAAAGATGGAGAAAATTTTGCATTAAAATTTCGTATTATTTATAACCGGCACAGTCTATCATTTCGAACGAATCGGCTTACGTCACAAAATGTTACATGCTTTCGAGAGCACCACATACAAAGGCAACAAATTTCAAAATTTAATTCGAAACGCCGAAAGTTGTATACCTTTGCAGCTTTTAACTTAAATTTGAAGAAGTGTTCTCGGTAAAAATAAAAATCAATGTATTAATAGGATTACGATATCTTTAAAATAAATAAAAAAAAAAAAATAAACCGATAAGTTTTATGGCGGATTTACGATACTACCATATATAGCCCAACATATATACAGCCTGCAGCAATAAGAAGCATGTGCATAAAGTTTCATTATCATCCTTGCAAAGGGTATATTAATTTTTGTCAGAAGATATTTCCCACTTCACAAATTATATATATTCTGAATCAGCATCGAGAGAGGAGTTGATATAGATTTGTCCGTCCGGACGTCGACATTTCTTCTAAAATGCGTTGCATCTGACTAAAATGATATACCCTCATTGCTAGGGTATAAAAATAGGGGAAATGTCGTAATCTTTCTTAATTTGAATTCCCTTCGATTAACTTTTCTTGTGGTTACGACTCACTGTTGAATCAGTAAAAGCCGACTCATATTTTCTTTGTTTTCATATTATTGAGTTTGCGTACTTCATCGAATTATTTAGATTGCACAGAAATTTCAAAGCATTCGGATCGAACTTATTAGTTTATTTTTATTTATTTATTGAAGTTACTCTAGTCTTCAGCATGGACAAAGTGACTTGTTTTTTAATAGTGTTCAGCACTTTTACTGCTGCAGTAGTAGCAAATATAGAGGATTGTGACTTTTACGATACCGTGGATCTTACAGGCCTAGAGGAAGAGAATGGATCATATATATATAAAAATGTTAAGATTCCGAAAAACAAAACGGGAATATACAACTACACAACTGCGCTATTTAGCGGAAAGAAACCGGTGGAGGACCACCGAAGAGGCTGTCTTTGTCAGGTCAAAAAGTGCGTGCTTTTCTGCTGTGAACCAGCCCACAATCTGCCCAATGCCTATATGAATATCATAGATGAGAATAAGATTGTACTGCCTGTGGATGCTCTGAAGGAACACGTGATTCAGACTAAATTTAAAATATCCTGCGACCACTTCTTTGAGGATGCAATAGATAACGATTTTGCCATAAAAGAGGTTTGATTATTTACTTGATTCCCGTAGTCCCGATTACAATCTCTAAATTACAATCCGATGGGTACGCGTACGATGAGTACGCTTTACTTTTTCGCACGTGACTGTTTTGTGTGGGCGAGGGCGAGTATGCCATATATATGTATATGTTACAATAATTTGTGCCCTATACTCTGTTTGAAACTATAAGTGTGATTAAAAGTTTGTAACGGATTTTGAAAATTTTCGAAGGGTATCTTACGGTTGGGAGCGCTCGACTGTAGTCCTATTTAATTGTTTAAAAAATTTTATTTATGTTTTAATTTACTTTAATCTTTAGGATGGAAATTTGACTTGTGACAATCTTATGAGGGAGTACTCTAAAGAGGAATATTGTTTGGTGCCAGTAAAGATAAACGATACATATTATGAACTTCGCCACCCAAAAATCTTACATGACATTCAAAAACAAACGAAAAGTAAGATATTTACCTATATGGAATAATAAGTTCTAAAAAGTACTACATTTTTAAACATCCTTGCAGAGAGTATATTAATTTTCAGAGGTTTTTAAAATGCACATTTTGAGACATTTTCTTTACTTAAGATGAAAGTTATATACTTATAGGAATACCACAACATGGCTGACGTAGAGGAATGTTTCTGCATAAAAACATGTTGTGTTATTCGAAATAATTCGTTTATTAGTATCAACTTAAATGTATTCTTTAAAATTGGACAATTATATATTATAGAAATCACTTTGTAAAAATATTGTAGATATTCATTAACTAGAGTTGGAATTTTTTGATAACGTTTATTTGTATATTTGTTGTGTGTTACTTTTGCAGGGTGATCAATAAAGTCAGTCTGTGAAATTCTAACATATTTGGCATAAAGTTTATGTGTAAACTAGACTAGAAGATAAATTATAAAAATCTGCAACTCATCATTTTACTTTATTTAATTTCAGTTACATTTTCAAGTATTCTCAAGAGTGCGTCAATATTTTGTATGATCATGATTATCTCTGTATACATATATCTACCCAAGTTCCGTACTGTGTATAGCAACTGCTGCCTTTGCTACTTTATTTGCTTAACCATCAGCTTTATATTGATATGGTATGAGAACATTTTTCGAGACCGATTAGAAGATAAAAGTTGTTATTTAGTAGGTAATGCTAATGCTATATCTTTCCGTTTAATTACTTTATTTAATATGTACATTTTGTTTCAGGCTACAGCGGCTATTTCACAGTTATGGCCATGTTCCTCTGGTTGGTAGTCATTAACTTCGATTTATGGAGAAAGATTATAAAGCGTGAGAACAGTTCAAACGAAATGTTTCTAAAGTACAACATCTTCGTTTGGAGTGTTGCTGCGACTTTAGTTGCGATCACAGGGACAATCGATAATCTAACCCTTGGTGATAAGGAAAATCCTTGGCGGCCTGGGGTTGAATATTACTACTGTTGGATTAACAGTGAGTACAACGCTTTTGATAATCTTAGGCAGTAACTAACGAATCGATTCGATTCCAGCTGAGACGTGGGCGGCGATGCTGTATTACTTTGGTCCTATTTTGATCATGCTGATCATTAATACTTTGCTATGTGTTATAGCGGCAAAGCATATTTATGCTGAAAATAAGAAAATCAGGAAAATGTGGAAGAGTTTCGATAGTCAGACAAATATGACGAATCAGGCTAAGTATGTTTTCTAGTGACATCTACTTAGTTAAAGTAAATTAAATATTGATCCTTGTTGTTTACAGCTTTGGCATGTTTTTCCGAATGTTTGCGATCTCTGGAATTATATGGGCTTTTGAATTGATTGCATATATATTTCAATCAGACAAAACAAAAAAGAATGTTGAAGAACCATTAATGAGGAAGATATTTCCAAAAGGTAAAGATGATGAAACTGTTATCGATTTAATCACATGCTCTTCGGGTATATTGTTGTTCTTTGTGACAATCTGGAAGAAGGACGTGCTTGAGATGATTTGTAAAAAGTGAGCCCGGACTTCTACTATAATCATCAATATATATTAATGTAACAATTTCTTTTTATCTATTTTTTATTTGTTTAGAATGAAGCCTGACGATAAGAAAACAAATCAGTCTACGTTTTCTACTTCGTCAGAAGTAGAAATTCCATTAAGTTCAATATCCGGAGTTAAAACGGAATCATCAGATACTAAGCTGCTATAAGATTCTGTATAACTTTACTTTATATGTACAATAATGCTTTTCACTTCCACGTTCTATATCCAATCTGGGTCTAATCCCTGTACATAGGATACCCGGACAACGCAATGGATGTGAGACCTACTACAGCTGTCGTTACTTGTTTTTGTCAATAATACCAAATAATAAACACGATTCTTTGTGGTATTTTATTTCATTCGAAATAATGTTTTACTTTAATATGCCTAAGTTTTTTACTTTAAAGGAAGTAAATATACAAGCTATTTTGATCGACTGAGCCGTGAGATACCAATGAAGATTATTTTAAATTTTAAGTTATACCATCAGAGAATACGCATATCGTTAATTTGTAATTATGAAGATGAATATTAAAGTAGTAACATTCTGCTTCGGTATATACATAGATTCATATCAAATATTCAGATATAATCTACACGCTGGGGAGAATTATTAGCATCGAAATCTGGCCGAGGGTATCTGACTGGCCGGTTCGCTTGACTGTACTCTTTCCAACTAGATTTTATATTTGTCATATAATAATATTATTTACAATATTATCTTCTGGAAACTCTATTAAAGGAAATTATTTTTATCGTAGTATTTAAATATTTGAATGTAAACTAGTCTATATGAAAACAGAAATCATTGAAATCTTGTTTACATTTTCACTGGAAATTGTTTTTCCCAAGTAGTTTGAAATGTATTCATACAATTGATGTGGGACAATCGGAAATACCTTATGCTCTGAAATGTAAGGGTATGAGACTCCTGCATGCCGTTTACTTTCTTATTAAGAACTTAATTTGAGTAACTTTGCTTGTGGTTATGAATCACTTTAAAGTCAATGACGATTGAGTAATTTCCTTTGTTTTAACTATATTATTAAATTAATATTCCTCATCGAATTTTTCAGATTGTAGAAAAACTTCAAGGCATTCGGATCGAGATTAATAGTCTATAATTATTTATTTATTTATTTAACTATCATAGGCACTCGGTTTTTCAGAATGAATAGAGTGTCTGGTGTTTTCGTGATATTCAGTATTTTAACAGCTGTAATAGTTGCGGATATAACTGATTGTGACTTTTACGATACTGTGGATTTAAGCAACATATCGCCCATAAATGACTCATATACATATAAAAATGTTACGATTCCCAGAAACAAAACTGGAAAGTACAAGTTCACATTTGCGCTATTCACCGGGAAAAAACCGGCAAACGAGCACCTCAGGGGCTGCCTTTGTAATATCGCAAAGTGTGTGCTTTTGTGCTGCGAACCAACCCACGATATCTCCAATGCCTATATAAATATCGCCACTAGAAAGACTTCGGTGATCGTGGATACTCTTAAGAACTATGTGGTTCAGACAAAATTTAACCAATCCTGTGACAGCTTCCCTGTGAATGAAGAAAATAACAAGTTTGCGATAAGAAAGGTTTGACAATTTAGTTAGTTCTCGTATTCATATTCGTTATATATTTTATCAAGCCACTACCTACAGGGTAGAAGGGTAACTGGTATATTTTATGTCCAATAATATTTTTTCTACTTTATTTCCTTTTTTACTTTATTCTTTAGAATGGAAATTTGACAAGTACAAGTTTTCCAAGGGATTATACTAAAGAGGAATATTGTTTGGTGCCAGTAAGGATAAACGATACATATTACGAGCTTAGGCATACAACTATCCTACACGAAATTAAAAATCAAAAGACAAGTAAGAGATTATCGACAATGGAATAAAATGTACCAAATTAAGAACAGGACTAAATTGTTAATTGATTTTGTACCGGCTACTCATAGTGTAGAAAGATATTATAACTTTATGAAAGCAAAAAATGTATGTAACATGCAGAAGGAAATTCCTGATAAATCGGAAATACATTTCATTCCCATTAACAAAATTCTAGTGGATTCACTAACAGGATTCATTGCTGTTCCTTTAGGTAGACAGCGTACTAATCATAATCTAGCACACTCGACTGTAGTTATTCAACTTGTTATATCTACTGTTACAAACATTTTCACAAAGTTTATAAATTCTTTATTGACCATTTCCAATAATAAAAGTGTATAAATGATTTCTCTCCAATTTCAGTAACATTATCAAGTGTCCTCAAGGGTGCGTCCGTCTTTTGTTTGATCATGATAATCTCTGTATACATATATCTTCCAAAGTTTCGCAATGTCTACAGCAAATGCTGCCTTTCCTACTTTATTTGCTTAACCATTAACTTTATATTGACATGGTATGAGCAAATTTTTCGGGACAATTTAACTGATGAGCAATGTTATTTATTAGGTAAAATATATACATATATGTTTTTGATTATTATTTTTAATGGGATTATTGTGTTTCAGGCTACTGCGGCTATTATACAGTCATGGCCATGTTCCTCTGGCTGGTTGTGATAAACTACGATATATGGAGAAGAATCACACGATTTAAGACCAGTTCCAGCACAATGTTCCGCAAGTATAATATCTCTGTTTGGAGTTTTGCTGCGTCGTTATTTGCGATCACAGGGACGATCGAGTTTCTAGCTCGTTATGAACCTAATAAAAGTCCGTGGCGACCCGGTGTTGGAATTTACTATTGTTGGATTAACAGTGAGTAGAATGCTTTGGCTTCTCTAAAGAAACAACTAATGAGATATTCCGACTTTAGCGTTGTCTTGGTCGGCAATGGTCTATTACTTTGGCCCTATTTCAATCATGCTTATTATTATTATAGTGCTTTCTGTTTTAACGGTAAAGCATTTATATGTTACAAATAAAAAGAATAGGACTCTTTGGAAATCCACCGAAAGTCAAAC